>JAPDHQ010002227.1:0-10315 GCA_026184515.1 Peronosclerospora sorghi
CGATGTCGGACCTCCACGACCGTTTGGTGCCACTGGTGGGGGCGGTTTGCCGCCCAACTCCCACCACGGCAATGAAGGTCGCCGAAGCCTCCACAGAGCTTGTTGACATTGGTTCCGATGATGAATCAATCTACCAGTCTCCACCGTCTTCTAACAGCTCATCAGAGTTGGAGACCGGTGTCGAGCGGAGGACCATGGGGGTGGACCATGCCCGGTCTGAACAAAAAAGGGACATGCGGCAGCAAGGGGCTGCTTGCCAGTCGGGGCTCCAGAAAGCCCCACAGACCTCAGTTCCGCAAAAGGAGGGTATCAACACGTTGCCCATGACGCCAGCCAACGTCCAAGCCATGTTTGAGACGATGATGCAACGTTTCATGGAAGAACGGGTTAGACCACCTATGCGCCCACATGTCCAAGACCGGTCTACCTGTCAAGGTGTCAATGTTTGCAAAGATGTGGATATGGAATCGGTAACATCTATGGATAAGCCTATTAGAAGTGATAAACCAACCGGCAAGGGAAGGCGCAAGCCGCAACCGGCAAGACCGCGTAGACCAAGCAAGACAAGTGACTGTGATATGGAGTCGGTCGGCGGTCTTGACGACCATGGTGGGTCAGATGGTACAGGCGCAGGCAAGGTGCGCAAGGCTAACCTAGCCTCCACTACTGCCTACGACTTTGGATCTGCTGCGATTCCGCGCATCCGTATGGCCGCGACGACCGACCTCAAGGACTTCACCGGAAAGGATGCTGATGAAGACCAGGCCCGGTCTTGGTTCAGTCGGGTCAACTCTGCGTTCCTGCGAGACCAGACCCCAAAAAGCGAACGTTGTTTAATCTTCCGGGATTTGTTAAAAGGACCGGCTGCGAACTGGATTCAACAGTTGGGTCGGGGCGTCCGGTCTGACTGGGACCTGTTATGTGCGGAGTTTGAAGGTCAATATTGTAACTCCGGATTTTCAAGAGCCCGTAAGTACCACATATGCAGAAGCGGGCCGGCGAAACACCGATCGAGTATTTGTATCGGTTGAACGTGGCTGCACTTCGAGCCGGCATAACAATCAAAGATAATAACCCGCCAAACGGTGCCGCCTTAGAACATGTGGGTCACTATATTAGTACCCTTGACGATCAAGAATTGGCGGACCAGCTTACTCTACTGCGTCTTAAGGATGCGGGCGAAGTCGAACAGACCCTGCGGACGTTACAACTGTCGCGTAGTAT
Organism: Peronosclerospora sorghi; assembly: GCA_026184515.1. NCBI lineage: Eukaryota > Oomycota > Peronosporomycetes > Peronosporales > Peronosporaceae > Peronosclerospora > Peronosclerospora sorghi. The sequence goes on from JAPDHQ010002227.1 coordinate 1,225, forward strand.
GAGAGCGAAGACCGCTGGTGGATCAGGTCGTTATCGTTCCAAGACCCAGACCGATCCGGTCAAGAGACCTTGGACCAGACCGACCCGAGCGGTCAAGGCAATTGTAGCTGATGACAGCACGGGGTCAGAAGGGGAAAGTGGAAGTCCATCCAGCCAGGATTCATCGGATGAAGACCAGTATCGTTACGTATATGTTGCGGGACCTGCCCCGAAGACCAAGTCGAAGCCCGACCAGGTGGACCGGAAGGGAAGGAACGGAAGCAAGTCCGATCCAGACCGGCCTCGTCAGAAGTGCTCCCACTGTGGGTCGAGCAAACATGATGGTCCAAACTGCTGGAAGAAGATGGTGTGCAAGAAGTGCTAGAGACGCGGCCACCCGACGGACCACTGCCTCTTCGTATGCAAGTCATGTGGAGAGATCCACGAGGCCGGCCACTGCAAGATTGAAGAATTTTTTAACATGATGCGCAAGTGGTACGTGCCGGACAAGCACGCGGGGATGCTGCCGCCGGACGCAGAAAAGATGTTAAACTAGAACGCTCGCCAGGTTGGAATCTGTATCGAGCCGAGCGTTCTACGGTTCACATCTATGCATATGTAGGCAAGGAGGATAAGACCGACAATACACGTTCTATTCCAAATTGCGTCGACCGAGACCATCCGGTCTACAGTCTGAAGACCGATGAGTACTCCCGGACTAAGGTGGTTATGCAGTTGGACTTGCTGCCTGTAGAATCCCACGGATACTGGAAGTATCACGCGCCTGATAAATGGTTCAAGCAGGCGAAAGCCTGTGGCAAGATTAATAACCAGAAGGCGACGATGTTGTTCGACTCTGGAGCTGAAGTATCCATAATCGACTCCGCCTTTGCTCGTAAGGTCGGATGTCGTATAGACGATACCCAGAGACAAGAATGCGTCGGGATCGGCGAAAACTCTTATATGACCGAAGGAAGAACGCGTGTGAAAATTACTTTGTCGGGATCGCTGGTCTACTTTTTCAGCGCTTGGGTTGGCAAGTTGGCTGGTCAAGACGCTTTACTAGGAATGGATTTCATGGTCCCAGCTTGTATTCGCCTAGACCTGTCACATGGAGTGCTTACACTCCCGGATGAGGTCCAGGTCCAGTTGGCTGGTCGAAGACCTCTGTATGGTTCGTGTACCGATCTGGTCCGGTGGGACCAAGACCTCACTATCCCAGTTGGTCAGTCTGCCGATACCCCGGTCGAGAAAGGTTTCCGTTCGAGGAAGTTGTGGTTGACCAGGGGCGATCGGTGGGTCTCGACCTTCGTAAAGAGTGCTGGTCGACGTGATTTTGTCCGTGTTACCAATATCGGTGACAAGCCGCTGACACTGGACAATAACACTATTGTCGGCATGTGGTTAGCAGAAGGGAAGGTACCAAGGAAGATGGGGTTCGTCTCGATTGGGTCGAGGCGGTATGTCGAGTGGCAAAACCTGGCGTACCAATCGACCACCGATCTTATCAGCGATGATGGGTCGGTGGAAGAGGATACATCACCTTTAGTGGAAAGACCAAGTTATGTCACCCCCAAAAATATGTTGATCCGAAGAAAGGCGCCGCAGTCACCAGGAACGGTGGACCATCAAGTAGACGAGCTGAGGCTAGTCAACGTGGTGTCAGCACAAGACCAGGCGACAGCGGAGCAAGAAACGGAAGAAGGGGAACATGAAGTTGCTAGGTCGGACCATGACGGTATTCCTAATCAGACCGATATCAGTGAAGGACAGCCCGTTGATCAAGACCAGGGGCGTTCAGCCGGTCGAGATTGTCTAGGTGATATCGCCCCAGAAGATGAACAAGTCTGTATACATGAAGGAGGGGAACAGTACATTCAGGAGCTGGAAAGCCAAATGGCAGTCCTCCCTGAAGTGTCTGCCGACTCTCCCGAAGTTACAATGGATGATTTACAAGTGGGTGATCAAGACCTTAACAGTCCAGACCAGATCGAGCAGTTGAAGAATATCATATGGAAGAAAAGACATCTGCTGATCGGAAAGGGCAATGCCTTACCACCTGCAGCCCGTGGTGCGATTTGCGATATTGACGTTGGATATGCCAAGCCGATTGCCCAGCGATGTCGACGCGTGGCGCCACAGTACCGTGAAAAGCTTTCTGATCTCATTAAAGGACTGTTGGTCACCAAGATTATTAGACCGTCGACCTCGCCATGGGCCTCGCCGATCGTAATTGTTATCAAGAAGAACGGCGTTGACATTAGACTGTGCATCGACTATCGGATGGTAAATCGGTTGACTAAACTCATGGTGTACCCGATGCCGCTGATTAATGATCTGTTGGAAGACCTCGACAAGACCTTGTGGTATTGTTCGTTAGATATGGCAAGAGGATTTTGGGTGGTCTCGATGACTGATCGATCCCGTGAGATTTCCGCATTTGTGACACCGTTTGGTCTTTTCGAGTGGAACCGTATGCCGTTCGGTCTGAAGAACGCACCCCAGATCTATCAAAGGTTGATAGACAACGCACTGTACGGATACTTCGAAATCAAGACCGATCGGGACCCTGCCAAAAGTTATGATGTGTTTACAGAGGGCGAACCCGATCGGGAAAGAAGACCGTCCGTTCTAGGGAGGCGGTCGTACATCGACGACATTCTGATACCTGCCTCGTCATGGAACGATCTGTGCGAGAAGTTTGAACGATTGTTGGAGATATGCGACCGCTGGAACCTATCTATCAGCGCCGTGAAAATTTTTTGGGGTATTTCCAAGGTCGCCTATTTAGGCCATATGGTCTCGAACAATGGTCTAGGGGCTAATCCTAAGGACCTGGATTCGTTAAGTAACCTCCCGTTTCCCAAGTCTCTGAAGGCAATGCAGTCCTTCCTAGGAAGCTTAAAATACTACAGCCGCTTCATCGAAGATTTTGCTATCTACGCGGCTGTGTTGTATGAGCTCCGGGAAGTGGACTACCATATGTTGCGCAAAGAAGACCGGGCAACTTTACATGGGGGCTCCGACTCTTGTCTTGCTGCAGATTGTCCGCAAGTGGAGGCCGAAGACTATATGAAGCGTTCAAAGTTTGCTTTTGGTATGTTGGAGGTTAATATGGTGACGGCGCCGATTTTGAAGCATTTCGATCCCGAAAAGGTCCCGACCACTATTGTATATGCTAGTCAGTGGGCCATTTCGGCCACTCTAGTACAAGATCATGATGGTGTGTACCATCCGGTCACGTTCACGAGCACAACGCTGAAGCCAAATGAAGTGAACTATGGAATTGTCGAGAAAGAAGTTCTGGCGTTGCTACGAATTCTGGATGTGTGTTACAACCTGCTGGTCGGTCGACCTATAAAGGTCCTGTCAAGGCGGTCTACTTTGGCCTGGCTATTATCAGCCAATGGGATGGACGGACGTCTAGGAAGATGGTCGGCGGTCTTGTCACAGTGGGCCCTCGAGGTCGTTAAGTGCACCAGGGGCGAGGAAGAGATATTCGGCACATTAGCTGCCAGTATCACCCCTCGGTATGAAGTGGACGAGGCATTGATAACGATTGCCCCGAGAAAGCAACCTCGGCAGTCAGTTTCGAGACCGCCACCGACCGTCGACAATGACGAAGAGCTCTTGGTCTTAAGTTTTGACGGATCAGCAAGCGTGAAGAAGAAGGTCGGCGCCTATAGTGCCATATTGTGGAAGTTGCCGCAATGGTCTATAGTTGCAGCCGCTGCCGATTTCACACCGGATATTACTGTTAACGAGGCGGAGTACCGAGGTCTACTTTTATGTATGGACCTGCTGTCGTCGCAAGAGAAGAGGAGAGTCATCAAATGTGGTGACTCCAACCTAGTGATCAGGCAGATCACCGGGGAGATCGACTGCAAGGCTCCACGGCTGAGGTCGTTAAATGATCGGGTAATATAAAAATGAAGGCATTGAAAGACCATCCCAACCACGAGCTGCTGCACGTGAAACGGGACTGGAACAAAAGCGCCGACTACCTCGCGACCAAGGCCATGCGATACCATACCGGAGCTACGATCACCGAGGAGGCCGTTCTTGATGAATTGATGAATATAAACAGTCTCCCCGAGGTGATCGGAACCAAGAACGCTCCGGACCAGGTGCATGTGATGGTCGCGACTAGACCGAAAGCTCGGAAGTCCCACCAACCGTTCCCAAAGGAACGGTTAAGTGAATCTGTTGTGCAACGACTAAGGGCAGAACGGATCCTCGAGGCGCAGGATGAAGAAGAATGGATTGTGAATTTGAAGACCTACCTGCGCGGTGAATTGTCTAAGTTGACGAATGGTCAAGCGAAAGAATGTGCCAAGATCGCAGACAGTTACGAAGTGGATGAGGATGGTTTACTATATTACTGCCGCGATGCCGACCAAGACAGTGCGCAGACCGGGAACGATTGGCGAAATTGGTGATACCTGAGTTGCTGCAGCCGGATGTCCTCCATCACTACCATGTGAGTCTAGAAGGGGGAAATCAGGGCATAGGCAGAACGTATCACAAGATCAGGTCCCACTTTCACTGGAGAGGTATTTTCCGAAGTGTACAGAAATATGTGGGTTTTTGTACGGATTGCGAGACCAGAAAGGGTAGACCGGTAATCAAGGGCCGATAGCCCGGAAATATCGAAGCTACCTACCCTTTCCAGGACCATATACCGTCGCTGCCTAAATCGACATATGGCAATACTGAGTTGTTGATCTGGGTAGACCTGTTCACCGGTCTAGTTATTGCGAAGGCAAGTGCGTCCCGGTCTGCGGAGCAGATCGCCAAAAGTTACGAAGAATGCGTGTTCCGAAGGTTCGGCGCCAGCGAGGTCATCAGACACGACCGAGAACCCGGTTTCATGGCCGAGGTGTTCCGGTCGTTTAACAATATGCTGGGCCAGAAACAGAGCGCGACGATGGCATATCGTCCGCAAGCGAATGGGTCGGCAGAACGTATGGTACAAACTATTACAAGAGCAATCAAGATGTACGTTGCCGATCGAGACCAGCGCGATTGGGACGAATACGCAGAAAGGCTGGTGTTTGCACTCAACTCGTCGACCGATCGGGTCCGAGGAGAAACGCCTTTTTATCTTGCGTATGGATGGGACCCCCGGTCCACTCTTGAAGCCACGATACCTATTGGCTGCACTCGGACCCTCGATCGTTATGCTCGACGTTGGCGCATGAAGGTCCAGAAACATTACCAGCATGCAAGAGAAATTGTCAACGAAAAGTTACGTCAAGCTACACAAGACCGGGCAGACCGGAACAACGACCAGGTCCAACCCCACGGTATAGAACCAGGGGCGAGGGTATGGTTGTACCTAGACCGAGTGAAGGAGGGCTATGCGAAGAAGCTGGCTCACATATGGCACGGTCCTTTCCGTGTTGCCGAGCTGATTGGTGAACACGCTGCCCGTCTAGTAACAACCGGCACGGACTACAAGGTCTTCCCGATCGTACATGTGTCCAAGTTAAAACTGGTCCGAGAATTTCCTGATCGTCCCAAAATGCCCTGTCTAGTATACTAGGCAGAACGGTTTGATTTCGATGAAGCATTACTGCCGGAGGAAAGTTGGGAACGACCGCTGGAGAAGGACGAATTTGAAGTGGAAAAGGTCTTAGATGTCCGATCGGTCAAGAAGACCAGGTTTGGCCGGACCCACCGAGAATATCTGGTCCGATGGAAGGACCATGATGGAACAACTTGGATCGATGAGTCCGACCTGAACTTTGGAGCACTAACACGAGAATTCGAACGGGACCGAGTCAGTCGGAACCGTTTCGCAGTGATGCAGACCCATGAAGACCAAGACCAAGAAATGCAGTAGCATCGGTCTTCCCGACCGGTGTGAAGAGGTGGAGGGTCTTGTGTCTTGTGAATATGTGACGAATTGGAATAGTGGAGTGACGAACGTGGATTGTTTTTTCGCGATGTAAGTGGAACGGTTGGTGATAACATGTCTAGTGCAACTCTGGAGAAAGTGGTGGAATTAGCTCAAGTGATTTGATGACCGAACATGTGAAAAAGAACGATGATATATATTAAGTGTTATCTGGTCGACTACTTACGACCTCACTCGCCATCACCCCACAGACGGCCGACGGTCAACGACGGATGCTTTTCAACTTGGTCCTGGTACTGGTTACGCCAAGGTTCTTGTTGGTCTAGTTGGACCAAAGCTTCCTTTAGGTCCAAGACCGGTGTAATGCACCCAAGACCGGGGTACCATGTGCCACCGTCAGTCAGCAGCCGGGTCTTCTCGACGCGAAGCCGCGGCATATGAAGTACAACTGGATATAAGAACACATCGATGTCGCACTCGTGGGCCAGCATCCCGTCCAAAACATATTGGCACAGGGACTGCCAGGCCTCACCCGCTCGGATCCGACGCCGCTTGCGCTTGTTCTGGATGGTCGACAAGCCAGGGTCTTGCCGAACTCGTTCCGGGGGAAGCACCAGATAGTGGGATGCCTCCCAGATGGCTTGAGCGTGAGTCTTGTTAAAACATTTCACCCGACTCATGAAAGCATTGGCCCAAGGAGTCGAGTGGAAGATGAACCCCATCTTGGGATGCTCGAAAATCTTCCACGGCTCGTCAGCGTACAAGCAGGAGATCTGTGCCGACGTGATCAAGTCCGTCCACCATTCCGACGCGGCAGGAACTTTCTTCGCCGGCGGGAAAAGCCAATGGTCTGGACGAGAGAAAGACCGGGCCAGGAGCTGCCTGGTCAGGGTGGACCGGCGTAAACAACCGATCTGCCCTGGCTACCACGGCAAAGTATCCTCACGCGTTCGTGGCGGAAGGGAAGAATTGTCGATTGCCACGTTGGCCAACAAAGCATCTTTGTGGAGCTTGGACGTCCCAGGCAAGACCGTAGGTGTTGACTTTGTCGACGCATGAGGTGGTGGAACGCCACCATGCGGACCGGTCTTCTTGGTCTGCTCCGAAGTCGATGCAACTTAAACAGAACTTTCATGTGGACTTGTTCGCGACTTGGTTGAGATGGGGACAGCAAACTCCAAATCAACGTAGTCTTCGCCGGAGTCATCCCAGGACGAGACCTCTGAACACTTGGCACGGTCAGCACCGGCGGTCGAGGGCGCTCGATTTTTGGAAATGTTACTGTCGTCATCCTCGTCCGAGCTTGGGCCCATGAGAAGCGCCTGCGTCTTGGCTCGCTTATGGGGCACCGCACGCTTCCCTTCGAGTTCAGGGTCGCGCGCTATGCCCCGCGCCCTCGAGCTACCCGGCGCGTCCGCGCGCTTCTTTGATTTGTGTGGAATTTTGGGCTGGAGAATTTCGGCCAATGAACGGCCTTGGTCTTGGTCCCGGTGTAGGTCCACCAAGGCGGCCGACGCAGACCGGTCTACGCTGGAGGCAGCAACCGGATGCCGACGAGGACGCAACAGGTCAACCAAGCGCTGATGACATTCTTTCAATACTGCCCGACGACCGTTCGCTGCCTGCGTCCAATCGTTCGACTTGCGTTCACAAGACCGGACCTGCTCGGTCTGGTCTTGAATTGAAATTCGTAGCTCGGTGAGACGTCTCTCGAGATCGTCGATTTGAACACTCAACGTGGTCTGGTCCATCAGGCCTTCCGCTTGCTGCTGTTGGACCAGCACAAGCTGCTCCCGGAGATGAAGCTGATGAGCTTCCAAGCGGGTCAGCTTGTTGCGCGCGGTTATTAGCCCAGTCAAAACCTGACGCAGCTGGAGGTCATGCGTGTTCCACTGCCGATAGGCGGCAAGCAGGGCATTGATCGCCTTGCTGATGGCAGGAGGTATACGGGCTGGAGGTATACGGTCTGAAGACAAACGAAGGTTAGAACAGGTCCAAGGTGAAGACCAGACATGCATGCTTACGTTATGTCGCCTGTTGAGCAATCTGCTCCTGGAGACGTGCGATCTCTTCAAGTGCGTCTTGCAACTGCGCGACGGTCCCGGCCTGAGGCCCTGTCGATGTCTGAGGTGCAGTAGAACGATGGGAGATGCCAGACCGGACCGACCGGACGGGCGAAGTGACATGCGATGACGTGGTATGCGAGGTGCCTACAAGAACGGTCGTTAAGGAAATGCAAGAAGGTCAAGTACAGCAGTGGAAGTACCTGGAACGGATGAAGAAGATGCTTGCTCCATGTCGGAAAAGTCTGAATGACCAAGGTTTAACTGAATTTGATGGACGAGGCCAGACCATTGTCGTTGTGCGACACGGTCTGACTCGGGGGCGGCTGTGGAGAAGCGTGCCCAAAATTTGGCACACTTCTGGTCAAGTTTCGTCAAGGCATTTGGTCTAATTTCGGATTGGCTTAAACAAGGGGGGATTTTCAGCCTATCATACTCAAGAAGTGTCAAGAACGCAAGTTTTGGTGAGTCACCCGACTTTGGGTATTTTACATATTTTTGTGTGGGTACATTTAGGGACTATAGGGTAGTAGTATTTTAGTTGTGGATTTACCGGATAGAAGTCTTTTGGTTGTGGATTTTTCTAAGTGGAAATCATTTGGTCTTGGTTCACACCACAGCTAGGGGTCGCCGTTCTTCCTTTTTCGTACACTAGTCGCCTCCGCCCGCCGCGGAGTGTTTGGGGGCAAAGGGTCGAATTATCCCCTCTCGCCCATTATACCCGGTCTGGAAGCGCCGCACGCGCACTTTGGCCCACCGGAAGTCCCTCGACGGGAGTACGATTTGGCGATCTCAACACCTCAACTCAAGTACGTTTGGAAAGTGATATTCACTGGATTGGTCTTGGCGTGGAGATATCGTTTGTGGAGTTTCACGAGCATATTGGGTCTTTACGCGGACATATTGGCTTGTTTTAACATTGGTTGGAAACTAGACCGGTTTTGGTCTTATTTCGTATTGGTCAGGGGCTAGACCGGAACGGTCGGTCTACCCTCTATTATTTCGTATTGGTCAGGTCTTGATTGTTTGTACGATCGACCTATTGGAAATTATCCCTTGGAAGTGTTTTTGGTATGTTTGTGTCTGGTGTGAAGAGTTCCGCCCCAGATATACCTACCCAGATCGGTCTTCTATATTCAAGACCGCTTCGATCCAATCTGCGATCCCGATCCACCGAGTGTGTAACTAG
>JAPDHQ010002228.1:0-11170 GCA_026184515.1 Peronosclerospora sorghi
GGTGGGGTGTCCTTTCTTGCCACACTTCAGGCAAGTCAGGCGCTTCCAGCAACGTAAGTTGTCGTGTCTGATCGATCCACAATGACTGCACTTCTTTATCTCCCCTTGATCGACTGCGTTGGAGTCGCTTCGTTTGCCTGATCGTGACTCGCCAGGCTGATCGTGCGCCCCTGGTTGATCGCGCATAGTAGAAATCATATAGCGGCGCTGATCACCATCACTTCCACTATCATCAGCACTTGATTCTTCGCTCCGAGACGTTACCTTGATCGCACGTACGCCCCTAGGCTTTCGCGTCGCGGCCGTTGCTCGATCGTCGCCGGATTTTTGGCGGAATCTGCTGGTGCCTACTGCCGCTGTTGGCTGATACCACTTGTTGCGTGCGTATGTCCGCAACGTTTCTTCCAAGTCCGAAGCACGATCCAAGCGTAGGTGAGCCAGCTGATCGGCGAGTTCGCGATTGGCCAGAGTGTTCAGAAAATGTTGGACATGTTCGCGCAGATTTTCGGGTGGTCCATCTCTGATCGGTAACTTAGCTCGCAGTCCCGCCACATTCATTCGGTGCAAATATTCGATAGGACTTTCGTCTGATCGCTGCTTCATATAATAATACTGTCGGGATACCGATTGACCAGTTCCACAGTATTGTACTTCGAATTCATCCACGAGACTTTTCCAACTTGATTGGGTGGTTCTACTCAACTGTCGATGCCAGTTGCGCGCTGGTCCCTTCAGTAAATCGCCCAGGATTAGACACTTTTCAGGATCAGAAGCTTGATCGCCCATAAATGCTGATTTGAGACGACTGATCCAGTTCCTCGCTTGATCTTCATCCCCTTCTTTTCCCGAAAATTCTTTCAAATCGCTGATCGCAGACATCCGAATTCTGGCAATTGGCTGCTGATCAGGTATCCCAGTATACGCGGATGCCACTGTGGCTCGCCGTGGCAGTGTGATCGGTTCATCAGGGTCGACGTAGTCAATTTGAGACCGTTGATCGTGAAACGAGTGCACGGATTCCATATCCACATCTTTTACCGTCGTCGACCTATCTGGTTTCGACTGCTGACCACGCAACGAGTGTACGGACTCCATATCGATATCCTTGATCGACGCAGCTCTTCCTTGATTTGGCTGGCGGATTTTGGCGCCAACGACTCCAGGTGCCCACTTAGTGCTCTCTTCAGCTAGAAACTTCTTCATGGCTTTGTCAAAAACATCTGCCACTGTGGCCCTTGATCGTTTTCTGTCTTGATCGACTGAGGTTCCGTCTTGACAACCGGCAGTTTGGAGTTGTCCTTTTGGCAAACTTCCATTCTGGTTATCTTGGGCTCCATACTCCCAGCGCTACTTGACTCAATTCCCTGATCGTCACCCTCTGAAGGGGCAGATTCGTAGCACGATGACCCCGAATGTCCCGCTACGTTGATTGACGGACTTGCCTCAATCTTCAACGGCAATTGTGGTGGTGAACTGGGGAAATCTTCATCGTCTGCTTCGCCCACGATGGGTATCAACAGGGAATACAACAGCTGGGTGGCCTCTGCCAGATCTTCGGAGTCCTGATCGAATACTTTCTCGGCATCGTAGGCGCCTGTTATCAGACCAGCCTGCTTGATCAGGCGTATTAGCCTTAGTACAATCGTTAGCTTATCTTTTCCCTTCGTGATTGGCTGGTTGACCGGTCTACTCAGCTTCCCGCTGATCGTGACCCCGAGCCGGCTCATGATCGAGTTCGTCATCAGGTAATACTCTAGGTGCTCTCGGTAAATCTTTTGGTAAAACGTCTTTACCAGATCGGCTTCCGTTGGCGGCGTACTTGATCGGCTTTCGTCGCTCTCCGACCCAGGCGCTTTGATCAACATCTTCGGTTGGTCGGTCTTGTAATACTTCTCCATCGGATCCCAATCTGGATCATTATATACACGTATTTTTGGCGGATCATAACGCAAGTTATGATCCTCATGGGCTCCCGAAGGAGCCTCGGGAGGTGGTTGAGGCTTCTCCTCCTTTACGTCATCTGGATTCCTCCCCAGGTCCTGATGATCGGCATTTCCTTTCTTCTTCAGGCATGACGACGGTGAACTGCCTTCCGTCGTCACAACCACCTCCTCCTTTTCCACCTTGATTTTCACCTCTGCTTCAGCTTCCGTTTTCACTTTCACATCCGCGCTATCTTGCGTAGAATCGCAGTGATATCCCGCGTCGCCCAAAGATCCGGGCACACGCACCATTGTGGTGGAGCGGCTGATCGAAGTTTTTGGGACTTGATCAGGCGGTACCACGGCGCCCAGACTGCCGACTAACGAAGGGGGTCCTCCGGATGTCTTCGACTGCTTGTGTTCTTGCTCACCTTGTGTACCCGACGGCTAGGCGTGGGTCGCTCCTCAGGTGGCGGGGACAGCGCACAGCGAATTCTTGGTGCAAGATTGAATTAACTAACTTGTGACGATACAACCGATGCGATCAGGCGTGATCACGTGCTTAAACCACGTCAATTAGCCGCGATCAGGCTTGATCAAGTTTGGGCCGATGCTAATAACCGACGATCAGCAATATTCCGTCTTGATCGCAAGTGCGATCAGGCGGCAGTCCGACGCGATCAGGCGCTGAAACGATGTAGATCAGTGGTAATCAGGCTCTATCAGGCTTTGGCTGACGTTAATAACCGTCGATCAACAATATTCTGTCTTGATCTCAGATGCGATCAGGTGTCTTGATCGCAAGTGCGATCTGGTACTGAAAGGCTCGATCAGGGGGCTAAAAACTGCTGCCCAGTCGTAATATACCTTGATCAGACTTGATCAAAGCACCGGAAGTCGTTCAAGTAGCAGTTGGCGCGATTTGCGATCAGCGATCACGATCACGATTCGCAAAAAGTGTCGATCAGGTGTTGATCGGTAGGGGGGGTACTTGATCAGGCAGCGGAAGTCTTCACTGCCTGATCGCGGAGCCTCTAAGCCGTCAAACAGCTAAGGAACGCCAAAATCAATGCGCTCCTAGACTAGACTATATGAGGAAAAGGTATTAATATTAAAATCCACCTAGAGTTCCCGTGGGGCGCTTAAAGCAGCCGAACTCTAGGGGCCAAACGTTAATTTCACGGGGTCACGGGGAAGAGGTGAGAGCACTGCTCGATCACGTTCCCAAAACCAAAAACCTTTAAGCGAAGAACCGCAGACACTGCGGGCGGAGTTGCGGGGTGAGTTCTCACACTCTACGCCTACCGGTGGGCCAAAACCGCACTTAGTGCTCCCGCCCGGGACGTAGAGGTTTCAATAAGGTGGGGGCGCAAGGTGCCTTCCCAAAAAACGATCAGCGCGATCGTACACAAAAGGAGAACTTTATTAGCAATTAAACCCTTAGATCTACCCTGTTCCTACTTTCAACCAATCCGCATCGTCCATTTGAAACGCCTTCCGTCCATCAGTCGACCTGTTTTTTCCGCTTGTTCCTTGTTTGTTCGCTGGTGTCCGCCGCGTACCTGTAAGTAATCAGCACATCTTCCGTGTCCCTTCTATATCCTGTCTATGTACACCACGGTGGTACGTACTACTGTACTCACCGTGGTACACATGGGGGTTATGTACTACTGTATCCACTATCTGCGTCCACTATCAGGCCCCTAATTTAGGTCCTAATATTAGTCATATATTAGGCCCCCTATGGGCCTAATAAAATGTCCAACATTAGGCCCTATTTTAGCCTAATAAAAAAGTCCGCTTTACGACAACCGCCCCTGAGTCTCGTCCCAGCCGTACAGCGGTTGGGGCGAGGGTCGATCATGCCGTTGATTCTGGGAATCATACTGCCGTTGTAGAATTTGTCGTTGCACATCGATCAGGTCACCATCCAACTGTCGATCATCACCCATCATCTGCCCCTTCTCCCATCAATCAAGCCCAATTCCATCAGGCAGTTACCTTTGGGGCTGTCCACTGCGATCTAACACTCGACTGTGTCCAACCGTGACAACTGCGATCCGGCTGTCTCGATCAGGCATTCACAGTTTGCTATGCCATCTTCAACGGACAGCTTGTCACCCCACATCACCAACGCTCCTGCCTTGGATAAGGCCGCAGCTTATCAGGCGATCGCCGCGATCAAGCAGGCCTGCGATCTGCAAGAGGCTCTCCGTGCCAGAAACGAGCAGGTCGCCTTGTTGTCTGGCTCACTCGCCATGAGTGAAGACACGGTTGCGATGCTTCGTCGGCGGCTCACTCGTACCCAACGTGACGCGGCGGACCGGAAGAAGGAAATCGAGGGAACCCTTAAAAAACTGGAGCCGCTGCGCGATTTTATCAACGCTGCGGTCAAGAAGCTCGAAACCCAGTTAAAAGACGCCAAAAGCACTATCGACGATCAAGAGCAGACCATATACGATCAGGGTGTCCAGATCCGGGAGCTGGAGTGTCGCAACGACCGTGAACGTTACCTGCGATCAACGCTTGACTACACAATTGCATACCGAACGAAGGAATTGGAGCAACTCGAGAAGCGTGTATCCACGTTGCAGCACGAGCGCGATCAGGTTACTTCCCGCAATGTGAGCTTGGTCCAACGGGCGGTAAGTCTCACTACCGAGGTGGACAAGTACAAGGATCAATGCGATCGCATACAGAAGGAGAACGAGTCTACTCGCGCATTGATGGACGATTACACTGCCATTATGGCCCAAGCACAGGAGATATCGGTCGGGTTGAAGCGGAACTCACTACCGCTCGACTTCACCTCGATCAAGTTTCCGCGGACCGGGACAACTTGCGTGATCGGCTACGACAGGCCCAAGGCGAGGTTGCGCGGTGGCGCTCTCATCAATCGAATTTTCAGTCCGCACTGACGGGCACATCTCTGCAGCTTCTGGCCGGCCCTGATCAGGTCCCATTGCCTGCTAGTCCCTCTGATGCTTCGACGACCAACTCGGTAGGAAGTACCACTCCATCGTCCGGAAAGCGTATTCGGCGTTTCCGATCTTCTTCTTCGTCTAAGCGGCCACGCCTTCTCTCTCCCGCTTCGGAGGCGAAGACTGCGGATGATGATCCCCCTACTCGCGATCAAGACGTTGAAGATGAGGACACTGGCCCGATCGCCTCCATTCCTTCTACTCCAACCATTAGCGAGTTCGGGAGCGAGGGCCAGCCTGATCAAGACCCGACCGTGTCTCCTTTTCCTCGCACGGGTGACTTCCAGACCTTGATCGCGGTTCCTGATGGTACCACTGACGCCGATATCCTGCCTTGGACTCCGGATCAACTCGGCATGTACAATTTACACAACGTCACGGCCCAAGTGGTTTTCGACTACTTGACCCGCCCTGCTTGATGGTTGTTCCCGCCTGCAGCGTTGGCCCCTCCTACTAGTGCGTGGTCCGGTCATTTGATCACCCAGGCAGAGATTGAACATTTATACTCCCAGCGCCCCTGGGATATTTTTTCGACCATGTTGCCGCCTCTTTCTTTTCGCTCGGCTGGCTGGTTTGCTGACCTGGAGACCAATTATCTCACGTTCCTCGATCATCACGCATTGGCGATTTGGGAATCAACCCACTATCTCCCTATCGCGAAGAATCTTCGTGATATTGATGACTTCTTCCGTGATTATTACATCAAACGTTGCCAACGCAGAAGCCGGACTGGGGCGACCTGGAAACGTATCGTGGAGCTCATCTTGCGGGGTATGGTCGACGGGAAATGTGATCTCGACATCTTCTTGGACCCTTCGATCACCCATTGTACCCGCAATCGCCCGCTGAAGTTTGCCCCGGCCGATGATGGAGCGTGGTACCCTGGGTTTCTATCGGACCCGCCACCTCAGAGCCTACAAGAAGCGATAGCAGATGTCGACGACCTTGAACCTTGGCGGGTTCAATATCGTTCCTGCCCCGAAGATCACCCTGTTCGTAAGATTCCTCGCCTTCGCCGTAGTTCTATGGGTCTGAATAGTCGGTCGATCACGTTTCTTCAATCAATACATTCTTTAGATCATGTCATTTCACTGTTGTCCTTTGTCCTTAAATGCATAATATAAATTGGTAGTCCGTCGGCTCATCTGCCGTATCCAATCACCATACCTCGCAACATCCATCGTAATCACACCACTACAAGTCGTTCATTGTACCTCCATTAATAGTGAGTTTCATCAACCATTTCTGCGATCATAGATTTTTCGATCGTGATTCCTGATCGTTACGTCGATCGCGCGCTAGTTGGACTCTTCATCCACTTGCATGACGTCGAAACGATGTCTGTTCACCATCTTCCTTTCGAAATCCTTGATCAAGGCATTACAATTCAAATCTGCCTCGTCTACCCACGACGGCTCGGAATACCACTTCCAGTAGACTTGATATTCTCGTAACGTCCTTCCATATCTAGTCTTTCGACCCGATCGCACATCGGTAATATGATCAACTTCAAATTCATCGGGATCTAGCGTCCTTTCCCAGCTATCTTCAGGTAGCAAAGCTTCGTCAAAGTCGAAACGATCTTCTATTCCAGCTGCTAGCACAGTAGTGGGACGATCAGAAAATTCCTTGACTAATTTCAACTTGGACAGGTGTACCACTGGGAACATACGATAATCGGTGCCGGCGGTGACCAATCTCGCTGCATGATCGCCGATCACCTCCTCAACTCGGAAGGGTCCATGCCACATATGCGCCAGTTTCTTCGCGAACCCTTCTTTCACCCGATCAAGGTACAACCAGACCTTTGAGCCAGCCTCGATCTTGTGCGGCGTCACCTGATCGTTTTGTTTCTCAGCCCGATCAACCATCGCTTGGTGCAATCGAGTGCTCACTTGATCGCGGGCATATCGGTAGTCTTTTTGCAACTTATATCTCCACCGATGAGCGTCTCGATCTTTACGTCGAATCCCGCCCAGTTGTAACGATGATTCCAACGACGATCGTGGGTCCCACCCATACGCTAAATAGAATGGGGTTTAAACGCGGATGCGATCAGGGGTTGAGTTTAGTGCGAATACCAGTCGTTCTGCATACAAAATCCAATCGTTTTGTCCAATATCCGACACATACATCTTGAGCGCTCGCGTAATCGTCTGCACCGTCCTTTCCGCCTTGCCGTTCGCCTGTGGTCGATATGCCATAGTGGCACTCTGACGTTGTCCCACGATTTTGTTGAACGCGCGAAATACTTCCGACATAAAACCAGGTTCTCGATCATGCCTGATCACCTCACTAGCCCCAAACCGTCGGAACACGCATTCTTCATAATTTTCGGCGATTGCTTGCGCGGTACGGGACGATCCAGCTTTCGTGATCACCATACCCGTGAACAAATCTGTCCAATCAGAAGTTCCGTATGTCCATCCGTTGATCGGGGCAGCGATGGGATATGATCCATGGCTATCACTTGGAATGGGTACGTCGCCTCGATATTTCCCGGCGACATGCCCTTGATCGTAGGCTGGCCCTTCCCTGTTTCGCAATCCACGCATTGCCCGACAAATCTTTGTACGCTTCGGAATAGACCACGCCAATGGAAATACCGTCTGATCCGCTGATATGTACGCCCTATGCCTTGGTGTCCTCCTTCCAAACTCTTGTGATAGTGGTGGAGGACATCTGCGTGCAAGGTCTCGGGTAGTACCAGCTTAATTGACGATCGGCGATCATCTTGATCATCCTGATAATCCCCGGTTTTCCTTTTAGCCGCATTTCCACAGTAAATCAGTAACCCTTGTTCGTCAACATCATAGTTTTCAGCAATTTTTGCAAACTCCTTCACCTCGTCTGCGCTCAATTGGATAACGTCACCGTACAGATAACACCGCAAATCGTGGATCCATTTCTCTTCATCCTGTGCCTTTTTCACCCGTTCCATTCTTATTCCGGCTACTGGTACATCGGTCCATGTTGACGGTCGTGGTTGCCGGTGGTTACGTGATCGGGTCGTCACTAGCACTTGCGGGGTGGATTGATCTTCGTTCCATGTGATTACTTCGGGTTGACGGTTGAGATCAACTAATCCTTCCAGCTGTTTCTCATCTTCGATCTCAACTCTTGTTCCACCCTGCATAGCCATGGTGGTAATGTGATCTGCACTTCTATTCCACTCTCTCTTGACATGTACCAAATCATGATCACTCCACTCGCGTAGGAGGTTAAATGCACGCTCCTGTAGCACTTGTAATCGCGGAGCTTTGTACTCTATTTCTCCTCGCATTTGCCGGATCACCAAATTAGAGTCCCCACACACGATCACCCTTCCTTTGGGATATCGTGCCAAAAATTCCAGACTTAAAAGCAACCCGTGGTATTCTGCTTCATTCACCGTGATATCCGGTGCATGATCGGCGATCGCGATCATAATCTTCCATTCCGGTAACTTCCACAAAATGGCACCAAATGCACCCACACGTCGCTTGACACTTGCCGATCCATCAAAACTGATCGCGTATAGTTCTTCACCTTTTTTAACCGTGGGAGGTGGTACTTCGATCATCTGACGCGGTTGCTTTTTCGGTGCGATCGCGACCAACGCTTCATCAATTTCGGTGCGAGGGGTGATGCTTGCGGCTAACGCCCCTAGCACCTCCTCTTCTCCATGCACACATTTCTTGATCTCGAGGTCCCACTGTGATAGGATCGCAGCCCATCTACCTAATCGTCCGTCCAACCCATTGGATGTTAGTAACTACTTCAATGTAGATAGACGTGATAAAACGGTGATCGTCTTTCCGACCAGCATCGTGAAATAAACATCCAAAATTCGTAAAAGCGCCAGAACTTCCTTTTCGACGGGGCTGTAATTCAGCTCACCGCTTTTCAACGTTCGGCTAGTGAATGCGACGGGATGATACACTTGATAGTTTTCTTGTACTAGAGCGGCGTATACTGCCCATTTGCTAGCGTAAACCACGATCACCGGCGTCTTGTCCTGGTCAAAGTGTCGCAGGGTTGGAGCTGATGAAATCTTCGCCTTCAGCATGCTGAATGCCACTTTTGCTCTAATTAGTCGATCATCCTCGTGATTTGATTCCGCCTCACTATGTGATCGTTTCTTCAACTCTTGATAATCTATCTCCCTCAATTCGTAAAGCACGGCGGCATAAATTGCGAAATCTTCAATAAATCGACGATAGTAATTTAGGCTTCCCAAGAACGATTGCATAGCACGTAAGGTGCCAGGGAAAGTCAAATTGATCAGATCGTCCAGGTTCTTTGGATTTGTTTCTAACCCGCGGCAAGAGACGTGATGTCCTAAATAGGGCACTTCGCTTCGCACCCAGTACGATTTAGCCACGCTGATCGACAAATTCCATTGATCGCACTTTTACAGCAAGTGCCGCACCTTATCGCATAGGGTGGACCAAGTAGGTGCAGGGATTAATATATCATCGATATATGATCGCCGTTGCACCACATACGGGCCCGGCGTTTGGTCGGGTTCTCCTGCTGTAAATACGTCAGCTGATTCATCTGCACCGTCTTTGACCCTAAGATATCCATATAGTGCATTGTCGATCAACCGCTGATAAATTTGCGGAGCATTCTTGAGGCCAAAGGGCATCCTATTCCACTCAAACAATCCAAATGGAGTGAAAAACGCCGAAATTTGACGTGATCGATCGGTCATAGACACGACCCAGAAACCACTCGACATATCCAAAGAGCAAAACCACAACGCTTTATCCAAATTTCGAGTAGATCGGTGATCAGGGGCATTGGGTACACCATCAAACGCTTGAGTTGATTCACCGCGCGATAATCGATGCATAGACGTATATCGATCCCATTCTTTTTCACGATGATCACTATAGGCGATGCCCGGGGTGACGTTGACGGCTGAATGATCTTAGTTGCTAGCAACCCCTTGATCAGGGCCTACAACTTCTCGCGAAATTGTGGGGCCACTTTCCGGCACTTTTGGGCGATCGGGCTCGCATTACCCACATCGATATCACAAACAACTCCTCGTGCAGCGGGGGGTAGCGCGTTTCCCTTCCCGATCAACAGATGTTTTTTCGCCCAAATTATTTCGCGAAGTTGATCTATCTCCTCCACTGTGTTGACTGTGGGATCTCCGACTAGCAAATCATCTTTGGTTACTTCTTCGGTGCTTGCAGACACTTCGGGTAACGTAGCAAGCTGCTTCTCCAATTCTTCCACATACAAATATCCACCTTTGTGATAACAAACCTGATCGTCAATAGGTGTCACGTCGAATTCGCTGGGGCTAACTGAGACAGGGTGATTACTCGCATCTTGAGTAGGTGTATCGCTTGAAACAGGCTGTTCAACTCCTTGATTGAGGGTCGGACCTTTCACTTCCGGCCCCTGATCGCACCGCTCTTGCACCCCTTGCACCTTTTGCGCCCCTTCGGTTACCAACGCTACAGATGCGACGATCGTGTCCGTGGGACGTACTAAGATACTTCGAGGAGTTGGATACTCCTTCTTCTGGACTAATGGACCCTGATCGACACTTTCTTGATCGTCAGATACCAGATCGGTGGAGGCTTTATATGCCAGATTTTGCCACTCTCTGTAACGGTTGGACCCGATCGAAACAAATCCGGGACGGCGGGGCACATCATCTTTGTTCATCCAAATACCTAAAATAGTATCTTCTTGAACAATGATGGGGTGATCGACGATGTTCGTAACACGTAAATACCTCAAATTGCCCGCGCCCCTAGCGATAGTGGGGACCCAATCTCTTCCACGAGTAATCCACAACTTGCGAGATCGCTGATCGTAAATTCGTACTTCGGCTGATCGACCTACTGGGATCTGTTCATACTGATCGAGCTTCATATAATTACCGCTCGACCCATACAACTGTCGACGTCCCTCCAGTGGGATGATCACTTCGTCAGGTAAACTTAGTGCGCCATGAGCGATATATAATCGAACACCAGCTGGTATCATGAAAGCCATACCCAATATGGCATCTTGACCAACAAGTTTGCCCACCCATGCCTGTAAATAATAAACCAATGAGCCCGCTAGCGTGATCTTGATTTTTGCACGTCCTTCTGTTTGGTATGCACTTTCTCCAATGCCGACACATTCTTGTGTTTGACTCGTGTCAATCCAACAACCCACCTTACGAGCAAAGGTTGAGTCGATGGTCGACACTTCGGCACCAGAATCAAACAATATCATAGCTCGCTCGTTATTGATTTTTCCACTCGCCTTGGCTTG
>JAPDHQ010002266.1:0-11218 GCA_026184515.1 Peronosclerospora sorghi
CTGGCTGGTACACCAACTCGGTGCTAGAAAGCACCGTTTCCCTCGGGGCTTTGTGCTGTCGTCCCCTACCCTGGGGCTTAACAGTACTGAGGGGTCTCCCAGTAGGGCGACCCGCACCTACTGGGAGCCGTCGTTTCCCGACGGCTTGGGCCAGGGTTTCTTCCCAACCATTGGACCTTTTAAGCGAGTATCTCGCTGGGGGTTCCGCGGACATTTGTTCCGCAGATGATCCGTGCTCCCACACTGGAAGCATCTCAGCGGTCCATGCCGCTTCAACATCGCAAGGAGCTCCGCCTCGAAGCTCTGCGGAAGAGAGTCAGTGTGACTCTTAGCGGAAGGTTTCTCCTCCGCTTCGACCTGACTCAGGTCCATGGGTTCGGGACCCACCTTAGAGGAACGGAAGTTCCTCTCTGCGTTGAACGCCATCTTGAACGCCACCCACGGGACTCGGGTCGGCATCGGAACAATTCCGAACGTGCTGGACCTTCTCTCAGGCCACCCATGAAGACGGGGATGGACACATCGTCCGAATACGCTTTCGCGTACATCCCTGCCAACAGGGTCTTCAGTTCTTGGACGTATGTCTCCAAGTCCCTAGTGCCCTGACGGCACCTCAAAAACGCAAGCTGATTCTGGAAAACCAGATCAGGCGTAGCGTACATGTCCATAAGCTTTCGCTCAAGGACTTCCCAGTCCGGGAACACTTCCGTGACCGAATCCGGACACGTAAACGCCCATGTACGGGCTTTGCCCGTAAGATGAGTTAGTGCAAGTCCCACTTGCAAGTGATCCTCGATCACATTCGATGTGTCGAAGGCCGTTTCGACCTCCCGAAGACACACATAAAGGTTATCAACTTTTTCACCGGTGAATTCCTTTATCTTAAAGGATAACGGAGGGCGCAACCCCGTAGACGCGGGATAATTTTCGCGAGAATTCGCCCCATGGGCGATGAGGGCGTTCACCTTCTCACGCACGGCATCATCCATCACTCAAGATTTGTTTCATAATGATCAAGTGGTGATGAATCATGAGCACCCTATCATTGGGAGGCGATCATACATTGATGATATTACTTTTGGTGCTAAAATCTGGGAAACTCTGTGTGCCATGCTTAAAAATCTTCTGGAGTCATTTAAGTATTGGCAAATTACTATAAGCTTGCAAAAGAGTGCTTTTGGTAAGCACAGTGTGGAGTTTCTAAGCCATCGCATATACGCAGAAGGAATTAAGGCATCCCCACGAAATCTAGAGTCTATTGTCAAAATGGTGTTTCCACGGACATTAAAAGGAGTTCAAAGATTCACCAGTAGTTTGATATACTATTTACGGTCTATTGATAATTTCGCAACACTAGCCGCATCTTTGTATGAGTTAACAGAGCTACAATTGAGAGATGGTACCCAAATGAAGCATTCTGAGAAGTCGTTTTCGTTGCTAAAGGATCGTCTGGTGAATGCACCCTTGTTACGACACATCAAGCGATCGAAACCATTGAGTATAGTTTTATATACCAATCCATGGGCGTTTGGAGCAACGGTGTGTCAAGACGATGATGAAATACTACATCCAGTGAGTTACGTCATCAAGGTGTTTAAAGATGCTGAGACGAGGTATACAGGGGAGGAACAAGAGGTGCTAGCGTTGCTAAAAACGTTACATAATGCCAGTCACATTTGGTTTGGGCAGCATATAACAGTGTATGCAAGATATTCTACAATGCGATGGCTGTTCACACCGAAAAGTCTGACAGGCACAGGAATCCAATGGGCAGTAATGTTGTCTCCGTGGTCGTTGGAAATCATACGAACGAATCATGGAGCTGTAGGATTACCTGCTTTATTAGCCGCGTCCATTGTGCTTGCAGAGAAGATGAATGAAGTGCTAGAAGATATTGCTGCTTTGAAATCGTTGAAAGATGTGCCGATCATTAAGCCAATTCCTAGTCTACAGCGCCATAGCACTGGATATGTTTTATCGTTTGATGGTGCAGTGCATCTTAAGAATGATACGAAAAGGGCATTTGGCATGATCGTATCGGAACTACCGACTTGGGCTGTAGTGGCAGGGTAATATGGGATTCAAGATAACCTTACTGTGAAAGAAATCGAGTATCACGGACTAATCATGTATTACAACTCGCGCAAGACCATAACATGAAGAAGTAAATTGTGTGTGTGGAGATTCTAGACTGGTTATTGGACAATTGAATGGATATTTACGCTGCAATCATGCATCATTATTGGTCTGGTTAGGCAGAGTGCGCTCACCGGTAGAGAAGTTCGAAGCAGTCAGGATGATACACGTGGCACGCAAATATAATCAAGCAGCTGATTTCTTAACTCAATGTGCCATGAAAGAGCAGAAGGCATGGAAAATTATTAGTGATCAGATAAAAGAAGATCTTCAGCTGTTGAATCGTTTGCCAGAGTTGCTGTCTGCCACTGCAGATGAGGTACAAGAAAAGGATGGGGTAGAGAGTATTAAAGAACCGAGAAAGTATCCTGTGAGTATGGAGGTGATTCCAGTAACGAAGCTCAAGTTGTCATGGAACCGAATGATATCTGGGAGAATAAAAGTTATTCATCACCATATATTTGTACTCACGCGGAGTATGGCAAAGCCATATAATGGACAACCTCAACACAAGAAAAAAGTAAATGGTGGACAAGGGTCGGACACGAATGGTGATCCATACTCAGCAGAAGGTGATATTGTTAGATCTGAAGAGCCTCGGGATGAAGTGGAAGAAGACTCATCTGAAAATGCACAAGCTATCAGAGTTGAGTGAATTGGAACATCTCAGACACATGACGAGTAGTGTAGCAAGGTTATAGCATATTTACGAGGGGATTTTTACCAGATAAATTCCGCCATTGAATGGAAAAGGATAGCTCGGCATGCGCTCACTAACGTTTTGGATAGTAAAGGCGTCCTGTATTATGTTTCGAAAGGTCAAGATAAAACAAGAGAATATGTGTGGAGATTGGTGGTACCGACCATATTACAGGAAGATATATTACATGCGTATTATGTGGAAGTCGGTAGCGGGGCACATCAAGGGGTTGGAAAGTTCTATGCTCGGTTTAGATCCAACTATTATTGGAGAGGGATGTATGCCCATATTGAAAACTATGTTGCAGCGTGTGTGAAGATTTTGCTACCGCAAAAGGAAGTCCAAGATACCAGGGGCGAATTAGTGGAAATATTGTGGCATCAAGACCACTTCAAATTTTAGCGATGGATTTTGCATTGCCCTTACCACAGACTACAATGGGGCATGAGGCGTTATTGTGCTTCATATGTTTGTTCTCTGGATATGTAATCCTGATTCCGATGAGCACCACCACAGCGCAAGATGTAGCAGAAATATATATGGTTGGAATTTAGAAGATATTTGGAGCCCAAAAAATTTTGAGACATGATAGAGATCCAAGATTTATGAGTTCGGTTTTCAGGAGATTTAATCGAATGTAAAGCAGAACGAAAGGCCTACGTTAGCATATCGACCGCAAGCCAACGGTAAACAAGAAAGATCGGTGCAGACAGTGATCAAGGCAATCAATTGTTACATCACGGATCCGGAACAGAGAGATAGAGATGAATATGTGGATCCGTTAGAGTTTGCATTGAATACTTCAGAGGATCTCCAGCATCATCAAACTCCGTTTCATTTGGTACATGTTTGGGAACCCAGAACCACATTGGAAGCAATGATACCACCCAAGGATTCATCAATAACAGAAAAAGACGCATTGGAGTGGAGGTTAGCAGCAACTGAAATACATATGAGGGCGCAAGCACAGGCTGCTATTATACAAGAACAAGTGAGAAAGATAGAACCCAACGTCATAACGAAGCAGTCGCATCCAAAGTATGGTCAACTACCAAGACTGCTTATCGAGAAGGTGAATTGGTTTGGCTGTATCATGATTTGGTTAAGACAGGGCTGGTAAGGTAGTTGGTGCATTTATGGCATGGACCCTATGTGGTTGACCAGCGGATAAATGACGTGGTATATCGGTTAGTGATACCGACCGCTGAAAGTCAAATATTCCCGCTTGTGCACACCGCCAGATTGAAGCCATTTATCAATAAGATGAGACGGCCACGGGAGAGGATTCAGATTGAGATCACTCAGTATTTGGATGAGGCATTACTTCCAGAAGATTCGTGGTATGAACCTTGTCGAGATGATGAGTGGGAAGTGGGACATATTGTGGACTGTCGAATAAAACAGCGAACAAGGAACGGACTTCGGACAAAAGAATACTATGTCAAGTTGAAAGATACTGATTCGATGACTTGGGAGCCAGAAGAAAACCTTTCATGTACCGTTTTACTATATGAGTTCGATGCGCAGCGAGCTTGGGAGAATCGCCACCATGGAGCTCGGACGGCAGAAGAGGATACTGCAGAGGCTGAAATGTGGGAACCACACAAGATAAAGAAACAAGAGATGAAAAAAATATCAAGACATCCAAGAAAATAACAAGGAAAAAGAGCAAACAAGACAAGACCCCTGAAGATGTTGTACATCCCTATCACGGATCCATGTTGGTTGTGATGAGTAGAATGCAGACCCGAGTTGGTTGCATCAGGTGGCATAAAAAAGGAAATCAAAATACAAACAAATATACAAGTTTAAACGAGAATTGGAAATTTTTTGGAACATTTGGAGTAAGCACGTTGCAAGTCAAGGTTTTTATTGGCGCAATATGCTTAACTTTGACGAATGGTAATATGAAGAGTGATCCGTTGAATGCTCCATGAATTAATAACAAGATGTGGAATTTGTGTAAGAAGGATATTGTACGAATGGAAACCTACCAGGGTAATAAAGGTGTGAAACCTGTACATCTAATGTCAAACAAACACGGAGAAAAGCACAACAAGAATGAGATCGTACGAAGAGAAATCTATCAGGGTACTGAAGGTGTGAAACCTGTACGGCAACAACACGTTGATACGAAGAGAAACCTACCAGGGTAATAAAGGTGTGAAACCTGTATTGTCGAAATACGCGGAAAATGCACAAAAATAGTAAGATCGTACGAAGAGAAAACTATCAGGGTATTAAAGGTGCGAAAACGGTACGGCAACAACCAAAATCGTAAGAATAGAAACCTGTCGTGGTACTAAGGTGTAAAACCTGTGCGGCAACAACAAAGATCTTACGAAGAGAAACCTGCAGGGTACTAAAGCGGTGAAACCTGTACGTCTATTGTAACATAAAATGAAGAAAACCTGTACATCAAGGGCAACCGTACGAAGAGATATCAGAAGGGGTCCAACAGGTGAAAAACCTGTACGGAAAGTCACAAGATGTTATGAAGAGAAAAATAAGGCATGGGGCAACAACCCTGAGTGTCAATGACAGCCTCATGCAGAGAGGCCAACTTAGGTTCTTAAGGTGCAAAATATGCATGGCAGTCAAAGGAACACTGAAGAAAATGGAATGTAAGACAACTAGTGGGGCTTCAATGCACTAAGGGCAAAACAGAACGTACGATATAAAGAGCAAGCTCGGAGAGTATAAATTGGCCTACAATTGCTACGAAGCAAGTAAGTGAGCTACCTCTTATATTGAAAAAGATGATATATATTGAGGGAGGAAGAAAAGAAGTTGACTTACCGGGGCTAGAAGAATGCCTAAAGGATGGGGTTCCACACAGCGATTATTCTGGAGGCCAAAGTTAATATATGGGTCATGAGAGCGCGCGCGTTACCTGTAAAAATTGAGAACGGAATGCTGGGAATTGGAGTGACATTGAGTTGTGTTTTGGGGGGGAAATAATTAATCAATCAGGTGCAGTCATGGGCGGCCGTCTCGCGGTTGATCGAATATTGGGGTGGGATTGGTGTGATATTGGAGTCCTACGTGGAAATTTCCAGCCAATCAGATACAAGCATTAGCGGCCGTCTCGTGATTGATCGGATTATAGAGGGTTTGAAGTGGGATGGGTGTGATATTGGAGTTTTACGTGGAAATTTTCAACCAATCAGATGCAGGCATGGGCGGCCGTCTGGCGCCGGCCATCTCGCCCTGGCCGTTTTGCGATCGATCGGATTATGGAGAGTTTGAGTATGATTGGTGTAATATGGATGTTTTGTAGACATTTCTACCATTTGAAGGCTATTGGATGCTATTTTCAATTGATTGCCAGAGACACCTGCTAATCTCGGGCAGGCCAACGAAGTTTCAACCAAAACAGTCGACACAAGGAATCGGTTAGTAAAATATTTACCTAAAGCGCACACCATATCTAAGTTAAGTTCACGTGGAAGTAAATTCGTTGAAAGAATAAGACAACATCGGTGATTGATTACGACTTCATCGGGAACGTAAGATGAACAATACGGATATGGTAGATACCCTACTAAGTTTGAGCGTGGCAGGACAAAAAGATGAAAAGGCGGGGAGCGACAAGGAAGATGATTCAACCCGTGAGAACATAGCCCCAGAGCCAAGCGTATCAACAACTACAACAACACCAGCAGATATGCCTAGTACATTATGGTCCAAGGAAGAAGAGGAAGAGTTATTGAAGATACAACGAGCAAACGAAAGTTGGAAACTCTCAGTTCACGATATATATGATTCATATAATCCGCAATGTCACGCCAAAGGATGGACCCAAAGGAATAAAAAAGGAGTCATATCCAAGCTATGGCGATTGGAAGAGAGAGTGAAATAAAATGGTTGAAAAGTATGATGGAACAAGAAGCTACTGCCGCATACATAGTTGTGCAATATCCAGTAAATTTCCAGCAATCTAAGAAGACACGCACTATAGCGGCTGTACGTAAAAGGATACAGATGCTGTGTTGTTCCAAGAAGGGCAAAACCCAGACTCTACCGAGTCAGGAGGAAACTCAACGCCAACCTAAAGTGAAGAGCAAGAAGTGGAACAAACGAGAGGATGATATAGTGGTAGAAGCGATGAATAGTTGAAATGTGGATGCAAAATTTATTGCTAAATCGTTGCATGACGTAGCCAACACGACCGGACGTAAGCACATGCCAAGAACAGAAAGTGGAGTTAGGCATAGACTCATCCGACTAAAGAACAATATGCATGATACCAAACCCGCCGATGTCGGAACAAGGGAGTATTGTGGACAATGATGAAGAACAGAGTCATACTGATCAAATAGTATCTGAGGGTCAGAGATCGGAATCAGAAGAAGAAGACAAGCCGGATCAACTAATCAAATCTACCCCGCATCAGAGCAATCATTAATGGCCAACGAGTACGTGAATTTAGAAACTACGATCAAGAACATCACACTGTGTCGACCAAGGAACGTAACTCTATGGGTTGACAGACGATATAATCCCCACTAGATGATGCGAAATCTAGATGTACTATAGAATGTGATGAAGAAGAAGAAAAAATCCTCCAATGGTGATTAATTTGATCGATTCGACAGGGGATTCGGAGTCCAGTGCAAGTATTGGCGATAAGGAGGATTCGGTATTCAAAGAAGATGACCTGTCCTTTGGTTGTGAGGTGTTGGAAACAGAGTATAAAGGTACAACAGAAGGTGTTGAACCATCTACAACTGTAGAAGCTGAACATGATGAGTTATGTGAAGAAGTCTTGAGTCATCTCACTCCAATAGTTGATGTTAATGCAGAGATGTCTCAAACAATGACTTAGAGGGAAAACGCATATCTAGATTACAAATTCATTGATGGATGGGTCTCAATATAGCGACCAGAATTATTGTGGCGTAGTAGGTGGCAACCTGGGTCAACCTCGAGGCGAGTGATAAAACGTATTTCAGATGTTGAAAGAGAATGGTGTCAGGAAGTTGATAAAATCACTGTTGATCCAGGAACTGTTCTTAATGAAGCCAAGTATCTTGACTTACACAGAGAACTTGGTGGCAGATAACAACTAAAATCAATCATTCCAGAAGATGCAATAAATGTATTATTCGTGGTTACACTATTACTAATAAACTCAGAATCCTTAGTGGTATTTCTTCTGGAATGCTGGGGTGGTGGTTACGGACCTTGTAGAGATGACTAAAGTTGTCTGCTGTATGATGTGACCATCCCACAATTTAATTATCACGGAAAATGCAGACATTGGCTATACTTCAAATATCGGGAGGTGCACATGGATAAGTTCACATCAGTGAGTGACTACCTTCTCACTATGTGTTTAATAACACATATAGAAGCAGTTTGCGTTACCAAACCGATTCAGTACGAGTGGGATACCAAAGATGTTGCGTCAACCATGGAGCTCCATGTTTCATCTTACGGAATTGGGCAGTGTTTATCCAAACTATGGAAGACCTACGACAATGATCATGACCCCGACCATTTCATGCCATTAATGAGAGGGGTATTATATCTGCATGTATCCGGAGATATCATGAATGAAAATGTAACCACAGATAGAGTACACTTTAGGAGATGGGATTATGGGAGGCTATGTATCTTACGATATAATAAGCTGAGATTTTTGGATTGGGGAATAGTGTGTTCCGTTGGACTCCGATGCATTATTATAAACACCGCTAGTGGACGAGATATAAGTAGAAATATCTACGAATTGCGATGGTTAACCGTGGCTAATATTATGAATTATATCAGAAGATTCAGCATGGTGGAGAAATTGACTCGAGAGCCTCCATCTTCATTGCTACGGTTAATGACTAGAAGACAAACTGTTGAGTCGCTGAGGGCTACATCAGAGATAGTTGAAATGGAACAGACAAGTGTATATAAGGATTTTCAACATACATTAGACACTGACCAGATGAAATTGATACGAGCAACTGTGTAGACAAAAGGGATTGTTCTAGCTCGTGGTCCTTACGGATATGGGAAAACTTCTAACATTACTGCTACTGTGCTAACATTATTATCAGTGTTCCTACATTTTCGAATTTCTATCGTTTTGGAGACCGATGCAGCTATTGATGAGGATATTAAAAGGCTGATGGACTCCAAAGCAATACCGGATCAGGAAATATTGCGTTTGATTGAGATAAAGGGTACTATGTTACTACCGGATGCTGAAGAATAAAACGACGAAGGTTTCTTTCGTAGATGTTGCAGCGAGAGCGTCATTCATTGGAGGGTCAAGTGGTTTGAAAAGAAATCCCTGTTAGATTAAGATTGAAGGAGAAGGAGATACCGGAACAAGCATGTGTAATTTTTGCTACCCTGGCACAATTAGGACGACCATATTTTCAAACGGTGTCCTATAACGTGATTATCAATGATGAAGGAGCCCAAACAGCAGAAATAGCGTTATTACAGGCCCTCGGGCCAAGGGTACAGGTTTTTGTATCAGTGGGTGATCCGTATCAGCTTTTTGCGTATTCTCCTATAGATTAAAAGATGAGACATCGGTTTCATGGTGGTGCTCGTCGTCACAAAATCACTTGGGGTTTATTACCTCCATAGAACACTTCCGCGCAATCCACAAACTATTACCGGTATTTTCTGGGATCACCATGACTGCAGAATTCAGGAGCCATCCAAAAATTACGAGACTGCTACAAGCGTTTTATCCATATACTATTCGAGATAGAGCGTCTACATCTCAAGATTATTTGGATGCAATGCGTTTTGATAGTACGGAAGTAATTGATTGTGCCAAACCAGCGGAACGTGACCCTTCTAAGAGACGAAGCATTAAAGGAGATCGGGTTGTGCGGATTATTCTCAAGAATGGATGGAGGAAACTGAGCGTCAAGAATACATACATGACAATGTTATTGAGATGTCTAGTGTTATATTCTTGTTGGAAAAGATACATGTCAGGTTGTAAAAACGAACAACGACGAATGAATACTACCATTAGGAAGTCACTGTTAATCATTTCGCCATACCAAAAACAAGTCACGGAAGTACAGAGGCAATTACGACACATGGGGTATGCGTATGACGAATGTTTGGATATTGAAGTGGCTACGACCGATTCTAGTCAAGGTCGTGAGGCGGATATTGTTATTGTGTACATGGTTCGATCGCATACACTAGGATTCTTGGAAGGATACCCTTCAAGATCTTTGGTAACCCTCAGCAGATCCCGTGAATATCTATTCATAATCGCGACTCGCTATGTTTTTGAACTAGAAAGCACTTGGAAGAAAATGACAAACATATGCCAGGAAAGTGATGTGCTGGGTATTGCAACGATTTTAAATGAGGATTATGCACTTGATTATCTGAGATGAAGTATTCAAGGAGTATTTGTGTGCGGGCCTTTTGCTCGCTTACGCTGAAGTTACGTAAGGGGCGATTGTGGTGAAGTAGCATTTCGATTTCGATTTGAAGTTGTTAAGTATTGGAATTATGGAGAACATTTGCGACTAATCAGAGGCGACCTTGGGCGGATATCCTGCGCCGGCCGTCTCGCGATTGATTAAAGTATGGAGAGAATAAGTGTGATTGGTATGAGTTTGGAGTATTGGATTAACAATTTCAACCAATCAGAGGCGACTTTGAGCGGCCGTCTCGCGACCAATCGGATTACGAAGGGTTTCAGAAGTAACTGTCAAATATTGGAGTCAGCGCTGAAGTAACCAAAAAGTAGTAAGTAAAAGAAGTGTTTGACTTAGATATACGATTTGGTAATACTTAATAGATTCGAATTTCCCTTGAGCCCCAACAGTCTCTGGCGGCCGAGCAATCCTTCTTCACTGTTATTATACAAAAACCAAGTCTAATACAAGAAAGTCGTTGAGTGAGCATCTAAGAAAGAGAAGCAGCGATTTTCTGAAGCTAGCTAAATTTGGGACAGCCTGTAACTCTCTGAGAAGTGTGTTCTTAGTGTACTTGGTTAACTTGTGGTTCGGAAGGTAGTACTAATAACCCGAGAAGTTAAGCAAGAAGGACAGAACTATTACCTTTTTGTAGTGTATTTTGAGTGGAAACACTAAAATTTTAAGTTCCTTCACGACAATGCTCCGCAAAACCCTTCACATCCGAATAGTCTTTCAACAACTTATTCATCTTGATTTCGAATACCTGGTGTCTTATACTGACCTCTGATAATTGATATCTGATATCTAACCGTGATTTTGGTGTCAACCACATTAAAATCAAGTAGTAGGAAACAAGCTCCGCTAAATCCTTCACTTACTAATTGTCCTTCAATAAGTTATTCTTCTTAATTTAGAATACCCTGTGTCTGATTCTGACTTCTAATAGTAGAAATCTAATAGCAAACTGCGATGTTGGTGTGAA
>JAPDHQ010002271.1:0-12221 GCA_026184515.1 Peronosclerospora sorghi
AACTGACTCGTCAATCGTGGATGAGGAGTTCAACTCCTCTTCCGGACGCAACACGACGACCTTGTCGATTTCATCTGCTTTCAAAGCAGTCTCAAACTCGTTGAAGGACATCTCCTCCAACGACAACAGTTCGCCTACCCCAGGCAACCGTTCCAGTCTTACACCTTCTGTGACAACACCTGTCACACTATTCAGCATCCGATAGTACTACTGACTACTGGCCTCGGAACTCATCCCGAGACCCAGATGGGGGGAGTCAATTGCCCCATCTATTGGAAGCGCCACGCGCCTATCCACAGAGGTCTCTACCTCTACCACCGGTGACTCGCCGGTCTCACCTATAACGGCGTAATCGGAATCATTTTCGACGTGCAAAGAGACGAACTTCGGCTCTCTTCGCTTGGAAGCGCCTCGCGCTTAACCACAGGAGTCTATACCCCTACCACGGGAGTCGCAACTTGTTCGCCTGACACGGCGTGGTCGGAATCAATTCCGACCTGTAGAAGATACGAACATCGGGTCTCTTCTCTAAGCGCCTCGCACTTACCCTCAGAGGATTCCACCTCTATCACTGGCGACTCACCAGTCTCGCCTACATCGGCGCGGGGATTAACCACCGAATCCGCCTCGTTAAGGAGCTCTTCCTTAACGCCATTGGGAATGATCGTTTCAGACATCCCAATCTCTGGAATCTCACGCCAGAATCGCTTTTGCGATCGAGCAAAGGTGGGTTCATGACTCGCCAATGCTTTACCCGACCGCGGGTGCGTTGAGCCAATGGACTTAGACTTCCAGTCTATCCATGGCTCGTGGCGTTCCAGCCACTTCATGCCCAGAATGAGGTCATACCTCGAGTCCAAATCCAGTACTAGGCAACGTTCTAAGCTGTCGAAGTCTGCAAGCTTCATCTTAAGGTCAATCGAGACCTTGGGTACAGAAACCTGTACGCCCGTCGCAAGACGGACCGTGACAACGCCACGAGAACGTGCCTCTAGGGCCTCGGCATACAGCCGACTCTTCACAAATGAAGCCCGTCTGACATAATTGTCAGACGCTCCAGAGTCTATCAAGACTCTCCAAGGCTTATCAAAGCCTTTCACGTCCGCAACGACTACCAGCAAACCTGGCTGGTACACCAACTCGGTGCTAGAAAGCTCCGCTTCCCTCGGGGATTTGTGCTGTCGTCCCCTACCCTGGGGCTTAACAGCACTGAGGGGTCACCCAGTAGGGCGCCCCGCACCTACTGGGAGCCGTCGTTTCCCGACGGCTTGGACAAGGGCTTTTTCCCCACCCTTGGTCCCTTGTAGCGAATGTCTCGCCGGGGATTTTTTGTACATCTGTTCCTCAGATGATCCATGCTCCCACCCAGGAAGCATCTCAGCGGCCCACGCCGCTGCAACATACCCAAGAGCTCTGCCTCGAAGCTCTGTGAAAAAGAGTCAGTGTGACTCTTAGCGGGAGGTTTCTCCTCCGCTTCGACCTGACTCAGGTCCATGGGTTCGGGACCCACCTTAGAGGAACGGAAGTTCCTCTCGACGTTGAACGCTATCTTGAATGCCTCTTCCAAGGATTCGGGTCGGCATCGGAACAATTCCGAACGTGCTGGCTCTTCTCTCAGGCCTCCCATGAAGACGGGGATGGACACATCGTCCGAATACGCTTTCGCGTACATCCCTGCCAACAGGGTCTTAAGCTCCTGGATATAAACCTCCAGGTCCTTAGTGCCTTGAAGGCACCTCCGGAACGCCAGTTGATTCTGGAAAACCAGATCAGGCGTTGCGTACATGTCCATAAGCTTCTGCTTAAGGACCTTCCATGTTGGAAACACGTCCTTGACTGATTCCGAGCATGTAAACGCCCATGTACGGGCTTTGCCCGTAAGATGGGTCAATACAAGTCCCACTTTCAAGTGATCAGCGGTAATGTTCGCTGTGGCGAAGGCCGTTTCGACCTCTCGCAACCAAACATAAAGGTTGTCACCCTTCTCTCCGGTGAACCCCTTTATCTTAAACGATAATGGAGGGCGCACCCCCGTGGAATGACCTCCACCGAAACTCGCCTCATGAGCGATGAGGGTATTCACCCTTGCCTTTACGGCCTCAAGGCCCTGCTCCACTAGGAGCTTCATACCTTCTTCCCCCGTTAAGGGTAACAGCCTTTTAAAGGCTTCATGCTGGACGAGGGTCAAACTATCCCTTCGTCCTGATTCATCCTTTGCAGAGGATGCCTAGTCTACCAACACAGGTGTTGGATTGACTACAAGTGCTACCAGATGTAGCCGGTGCGTATACGCACGGTGCGACTAGCGCACAGAGGAAGACTTTCCTTAAAGCGGCGTTCGCCGCTACTTAGCCGATACGCCCTTATAAAGGGCTTAGTAGGAGAGAGCTCTCCTACTCGGGGCCAAGATTCCCGGGTTAGTTTACTGTAGCCTTTGCTAGTGACTTAACGGCAAGGCTCCCTTACTAAGGGTGTAGCCAAGGGGAGGGCTCCCCTTACGCTACGGCACTCACTACACGCACGACCGGTCGAGGTCGTGCGTCTGTAAGATAGAGTGAAATGTAAACTGAATATATTTAATATGTAATTATTTAAACTAATATAAACTATATGTAATACTAAGTAGAATATTCCTAATTCGTACCTAGCTAAAATGTAGTGTACACACTTGTGTACTGACACGTGGATGGCTGACACACCACCACACCAAGGGCCCATGCCCTGATTGGTTAAAATAACCAAAGGTTCGAAACCTTTCAACCCGGCCAATACTGACCTCAACCGTGGTGTACTCATGTACACCAACACTCAGTGTTACCCGAATGTAACCCCGTTACAATATATTCAGTTTACATTTCACTCTATCGTACAGACGCGCGACCTCGACCGGTCGCGCGTGTATTGAGTGCCGTAGTGTAACAGGACTGATCCTGTTACGGTATTACACTGTGTTGTGCGAGGAAGCGCGCAATACAAGAGGGGTAGGATTAGTTAATGACAACTAATCCTATACTAAAAAGTAAATATAAATATTTACTTGTTGCTTAGAACGCAAAATTAAGAGTGTTTATTTAATGGGTAGTTAGCGGCTAATAGTATAGTAATTACCTAACTAATATAATAATATCAAGTATTCAACTAACTGTACTATTAGTTAACCTGCAAGATTCGGTATTTATACCGAATCGACTTTTCCTTCGTAGATTATAATAACTTATAATCTCTTATTTAAATTTCAGACAACGCGTCTGAAATTTAACTGTGATATTCTAACTTGAATATCAATTATGTAATGGCACCCCATTACATCACCCCCCCCCCTTAAGGTGGTTGGCCAATAATAATTCTTATTTTGGAAAATCATGGGTGGCACTTGTTGGTCGTTCTCATTTACCAACTGATTGACCATCGACTCGATGGTCAAAGCACGCGGCGGCGCTCTAAAGAGCGCTGCTGAAAACATCGAAGGAGCTTCTTCCTCCGCCTCAGCACTATGGGCTGAGGTGTTGAGTGACAACAGTGACGCTGCATTAGCAGCGTCAACTACGCAAAGGTCGGAAGACGTACCGTCTTCGACTACAGATGATGCTAAGGTGGCATCTGGCAAGAAACAGGGAGATGTTGCCAATGCAACATCTCGCAAGATGACAACCCCCAAATGGTGTGTTGCCAGGAAGGGTTCTTCCATGTTCGGAGACAGTTCTGACTCCGAACAAAGTGATCGGGGCACAGCTGTCCCCACGAAAGGATATAGCGAGTCGAAACTCGATAGGTGCTCATCGCTGTTAGGCGATGATGACTCTGGTGTCGCTGTCAGCTATGACAGCGACAATGATTATCACAGGTTGTTGCGGGAACGCAGAGCCCCACCTGGACCAAGTACGTCTCCACGTCGGGGTGGTTTAACCCCGGCGCGTGGTGTTGAAGCAGGCGGTGTTCCTCCTGCTAAAAGAGCTCGAACAGAAGCGGCGCCTGCCGCTTCTGAAGCGTATCATCGTACGGAACCACATGTTCCGTACAAAGTGGGGTTTTGGGCCCCTGGATGGGCTATTGCCCCCAACAGTGGAGGTCACCGTAAACGGGACTGCCAGTATGCGTTGTTCGATATCAACGTTCTGGATGACTGCGAAGACATCCAGTCACGTCGATTCGATCGAAGTACAGACGATAGACGTCTGTACTTTATTGACCTCTTTTTCCAGGTTCGATATTATTCGAGACGGAAAGGTCAAGGAGGAACAGGGACGATAAAGACGCCCTGACTCAGAGTTGGAACGCTTTTGTTGACAACTACAACAAAAGCCCAGATGATTACGTGAATAAAGTTCACGTAATGCGCGAGCGCTTTTTAAAGCACTCGCCAACAGGCAAAATGGAATACATCCATTTTGCTTGCATCAAAAAAGGGTTAAAGTGTGGTGTCCATTCTCACTCGTTTGCCCGCGGTGTCCGCAGGGCGCTCCTCGGCTGTCAGAGGAGGAGTTGCGGGGGTACGGTGGTTTTTCCGTACCCGCCGAAATTCAGAGCTTAATCGATGACCTAAATGCATCAACACCTAGTGTTGATGCTACTTCGCATTATGGGTTTGAGCTCCTTCTCAAACTCAGTTAAAAGGTCTGGGGCGTCGGCCCTCAGAACCTCAATCGGCTCCCAAGAGTCGAACTCTTGGGCGTAACCCAGCCAGCGTACTAAGTACTCGGTACGCTGCCCCTTCTTCGAAGGAACCGAGCGCTTCGAGATCAAGTGCTCGAGAATGTATCGCTTATTCCCCTGATATCGATCAGGGGCAGCGGAGGTTGAGAATTCCCTCGACGTTGTTGTTGCGGAGCATGGTTCTTCGCTCCGCAAGCTCGAAGAGGGTTATTCCTCCTTGAGCAGCGATATTTCTCACTCTGTGAAGACATATCGGTCTCTTCGCGAGGATGTCCGCGACATCCTCGGGGCGCACACTGCCCTTCAGCAGAAGAGTGATATTCTGTACATCGAGCTTTCCCGCTGTAAGGAAGAGCTCGATCGGCACAAGGCTGATCTTGAGCAGTCGAAGGCGGAGGTAACGAATCTCCGCTCTGCTCATCAACGGATGGAAGCCGATTACAAGTCTCTCTTGAGAGACTTGGAGAAGCACGGTAACTTCCGTGGTTCTGTATCTCGTCGTAAGACGAAGACGAATGATACGGTTTGAGCCGCCCAACATAGAATGTTGGGTGGAGCCGCATTGCTGTGGGAATGTCTAAAGTATAGGCATTACCCCGAATCTCTTGGACCTTGAAAGGTCCAATGTACTTAGGAAGCAGCTTCCGTGTAGGGAAGTTGCTTATTGCATGTATAGGCAAATTAGTAGTACTTAGTAATACCAATTCTCCTTTCAGAAAGGAGTTTTTGTTCTTCCTTCCTTGCTTGTCTGCATTTTGCTTCTGCTTATCAAAAGCAGAGGCAAGTGCATCTTTTATATAGCGTATTACATCTTGGCGCTGTAATACGAATTCATCTACTGATTTATCAGCAGTAGGTGCGTTGTCCTCATTGTCTGCAGCAATGGCTGCAGACACATATTTATCATATGCAGCTTAAGTTTCATTTGAAGCTGCTTCCTCTTCTACTGTACTTTCAGTAGAAGGGCCATCGTTTTGTTCGCAAGTTGCAGTTGCAACTTGCGCATTGACTCGCTCAAAATTTGAGCGGGTCCCTCCCCCACTTAGATTTGGCGTACCGCCAAGTAAAGCTGGGGTTCGTGGATGCCTTAAGGCATTCACGTAGAACGATGTATGCTTAGTTGAAGCATGCACCGAATTGTTACTCGCGAATTCAGTGAGTGGCAGATAGTCACTCTACTGTTCAAAGGCATGTGCGTATGATCGCAACATGTCTCCGAGAACGCGGTTAACCCGTTCCGTCTGCCCATCCGTTTCCGGATGGTTCGCAGTTGACATCTTCAACTGGGTTCCCAACAATGAGAACGTTTCTTGCCAGAAACGTCCTGTAAATCTCGGATCTCGATCCGAGACAATGTCTTCCGGCATTCCGTGCAAACGGAATACCGTAGCAACGAATATCCGCGCTGTTTGAGCGGCGGTTACGTTCGCTGATACTGCAGTAAGATGTACCATCTTATTGAAACGGTCTACAAAGACCACTATTCCAGTCTTCCGACTATTGTCGGGTGGAAGACCGAATACGAATTCCATTGAAATGGACTTCCAATACTCTGTCAGAACCGTCAGGGATTGCAGCGGAGCCTGTGCAGACTGCGCAGGCTTAACGCGCTGGAAAATCTCGCAAGCGCGTACGTATTTCCGTACCCACTTGTACTGTTTTCGCCAGTAAAAGTCACGTGCGAGAGAAGCGTATTTCTTCTCTCGACCTTGATGCCCCGAAATCGGTTCATCATGATACTCAAACATAATTTGATGTTTGAGATCATCTTCGTTTGGAACGACGATGCGACTTTCATCTTTTTGGTCTGTGCTGTAAAGCAGCAGACCATCGTGCAGTCGATAGGGATGCACGCAAGCGCAGAGGAACTCTGGGAGTTCGTAGCGCTTCTCACTTGATTGATTACTTAAGTAATCAATCAACAGACATGTCTCCTCGTCTGTTTTGTACGCCTCGCGTACTTGTCGTATAATTGACGACGACAAAGCAGTGCAACGGATCGCGTTTGCACTGGCACCTTCGGTTACGGACGGTTTCGTCTCGTAATCGGGCCTTCGTGATAGCGCATCCGCTATCACGTTCAACTTTCCGGGTTTGTATTCAACCGTAAAGTTGTATTCTGCAAAGAATGACATCCATCGAGCCATTATTTGAGAAATGTGTGGTGAATTCACGGCCGTGCGTAGCGACGCATGGTCCGTGTAAACCACAAACGGTCTATCTCCCAAGAGATAGATCCGAAACTTGGCCAGTGCATACTTCATGGCAAGGGGTTCCTTGTCATGCACTGGATAGTTGCGCTCGGCTGGGCGCAACTGACGCGATTGATAGCAGATTACGCGATAACGATCATCGTGATCACGCTGCATCAAAGCACATCCGATAGCGAAATCGCTCGCGTCGCAAACGACGTGGAACGGACGCTCGTTATCGGCTATATCCAAGACAGGCGCTTCAGTCAAGCTTTGCTTGACTGCATCAAAAGCATCTTGGCATTGGGTATCCCAATGCCATTCGACATCTTCTTAAGTAATTGAGAAAGAGGTCGTATTAACCCAGCATAGTTGCACGAATACTTGTGCAAATATGTTGCCAACCCAAGGAACTTTCGAAGTTCCTTAACGTTGTTTGGCGTAGGCCATTCAACGATCACCCTGATCTTTTCTGGATCAGAGCGCACCCCGTTCTTGAACATCCAAGAACGGGTATCTCAGGTGCACCAAAGGTGCACTTCTTTAGATTTGCATAGAGCTTATGCTTACTCATAAGCTCTAACACTCGACATAGATGTTCCCTATGGACATCTACATCGCTTTTATCGTGTTCACCCTTACTATGGATGAACACGCCATCGAAATAACTCGGTGCGAATTCTCGCACCGGGCGTAATAGATGCGTTACGCATCTGTTAAACGTAGAAGGGGCATTTAGAAGCCCCTGCGTCATAACAAGACACTCCCAAAGCATGCCGCTTGGGGTGCTTACCCCCGTGAGAGGGATATCCTTCTCACGCATTAGGATTTGATAAAATCCATCTCTTAGATCGAGAGCACTAAAGATGGTGCTCCCGCACATGCCATCAATGATGACATCTTTTCGGGGTATCGGAGTCTGTGCCGGTACCGTCGCTGCGTTCAGCTTGTTGTAAGCGTGAACGATTCTCCACCCACCTGTGGACTTTTTCACACAAAAGGTGGGGGTAGAGTGCGGTGAGATAGACTCCCATACTTGGCCTGCTTTACTACGAGCTTCGAAAAACTCGTCGATCGCTTTTACTTGATCACGCGGCAACGGCCATTGCCGCGTGATACAATACTTCGTGCCTGACACGAGGTCAATTTCATGACGAGTTCCCTTATCCTTAGGAAGCTTGCTAGGTACTTCTTCTGGGAATACGTCAGCGTATTCCCAAAGTACCTCATAAAATGGGGAGTTCGCTTTAAGCGACTCCCAGCTCTGGGCTTCAAAGCGCGGAACTTTGGTTTGATCATTGGGAACCTCTTTGCCAATGTTTTCCGCTTGTAATGTGTATATTCGTTCACGAATATCCACTACATCATCTGTTGCTACGATAATACAGATCTGTTTGATCTGATCATCGTGCAAGTTTCTCATAAACTTCTTCCAGCTTAGCGCTGGAAGAGCCATCACCTCCGAACCTTCTTTTGGAAGGTGTTCCATCAACAGAGACTGGGTAGATAATCCGGTATCTGTTTGCGTCAAGAAGTTGATCGTCTCGACGGAACTGTCCATGCAATCAGACGCACTCGTCTGATTGACTTCTACACGGTGATTACGATTCACCGTGTGCGAATACTCATCATCATGGTGGCCACTGCCTACCATGGAATTTTCTTGGCGATCAGATGTGCTCGTCTGATCGGCCGCCTGTTCTGCGACACGGTGGTCTTTATCACCCGTGCGCATGGCTAACGCAACGTGGTGGGCACTCGCCACCACGGAGTTGTGCTCACGATTGCACTCGATCGTGAGTTCACTCTCATCAGCACGGAATTCTTTCGTCGTGTTGGAACCTTCGGTCGCACAGTGGGTGTTTCCCACTGTGGATACTATTTCATTCTCACGGTGGGTGTTTCCCACCGTGGATATCACTTCATTCTCACGGTGGTCTTTATCACCCGTGGAATGTTTCTCTCCAACACGCAACGACTCTTCTGTTGCGTGTGGTAGTCCCTCTGGACTCTCACCAGCGGAGGTACCTTCCGCTGATCGTGTCAGAACAGACCTGGTGGTGCCATCGCTATCCACCAGACTGTCCGACGCTGCGGTTGTATCTTCTGATACAGCCGGATTACACACAGGGTGATCAGATCCTGTGGGTCCGCCGCAGTCGATCGACAGGTTAACCCAGTCGATCGAAGGCTTAAACATGGACATCCATGGGATTCCAAGTATCACATCGAACTTGTCATCTAAATCTAGGACGTTGAATTCATCCTCGAATGACAGTTCATTCAACTCGAAGCGTGTTTTAATCACACGCTTTGGAATAGTCACGGTTGCACCTGTTGCTAACCGGACTTACAACATACTTCGTGGGGTTTCTACCTCCACGAAGCTCAACAGCGTTAGACTCTGAGTTCTAACGAAATTGTTTGACGCTCCTGTGTCAAACAAAGCTCGCATGGGGACATCGCTCCCGTGTGGCTTAACCTACAGGGTGATAAGAGGCTTACCATCACCCTGCACCTTTTGACAGGACATAGTCCCGTCTGGGGCTATTACCCTCACATGCCCTATGTCGTCATGTGGGATAACATTCCCAGTAGGGCGCCCCGCCCCTACTGGTGATTTACGTTTTTTGCACCAACAGGGTGATCTCCCTGTTGGTGTCGCCGTGCAGCGGACGGTTCCGTCCGCTGACTGCGTGGCACCGGACGCGGTGCCATACACTCATGGGCAAAATGCCCCATTTTCGCGCATCGATTGCAGCGAATATTCTTCTTAAATTTCGGTTGATTCGTGTTCGAAGCAACTGCAACCGATAGTTCCATAGGCTCTGGACCTCCACCGCCCATGCTCTGGAGCGGGTGGCTTTTTCTCGAGACGAAGTGTGAGCTTCGTCTGCCTGACTGCTGATTGTTGACATGCTGTTGCGGCATGTCAAAAGCGAAGGGCTGTTGAGCCCTTCGGCTGTACCCAGCATGCGATGACGCTGATCGCATGCTGAACTATTCACGGATGCTTATATCAATGGCATCCCTTAGAGTCTCTGGCGGGTGCCGGTAGAGACTCTGTTTGACGGGACTATCATTGAGTCCCTTCATGAAGCCAGTGACCTGCATAGCAGGGGGCACCGGCTCATACACAATACTTGACAGCAAATATTGCGTCTTCTGATCGTAAGCTTGAAGGTCAAGCTTACCTTGCCAGAGTTCCATGAACTCCTGCCGACTACTTAGCTCCATTTCTGGAGCTTCAAAGTTGAGCTTTAGCTCAGCTTTTAATTCCTTATAAGTAAGGAACGCAGAGTCATTAGTGGCTCTGCGACTCATCGCCCATGCCCTGGCTCTGCCGCTCAGACATGTTGTGGCGAAGTACGCCTGTTGACGTTCGTTAACAATATTTTGCGCAGAGATGGCATCTTCCACCTCTGCGAACCATCTACGAATGGGCTCGCCCCCTTCGCCGGTAAAGGGCGGTACTCGCGCCTTTACCACTTCAACGCTATGCGTTGCAGGTGCAGGTGCGGTCCTCGCTGCCTCTTGCGCGGGCCGTGCTGGCTTTTCTAGGTGGTTTCGCCTAAAGCGATTCACCACCTCTATCACTTCCTCCGGGGACTTACCCAGGAGGAAGGTAATGATGTCGGTCCCCATGGACCGAACCATTTCTACCGTCGCGTCTCTACTACGCGACGAGAAGTGGGGGAAGTGTTTCGTCACCACTTCCAGCGTTCTCTCTCGCTCGGCAGGCGTCATGTCTCGCGACATGATGCCGAGCGGCTCTTAATATTCGCTCCGCTAGTTGGCTAGCGGAACGGAACTGTGGGGTCGTCAAGACGGACCACAAAGTGATACCAGGTGTAACAGGACTGATCCTGTTACGGGCTTACACTGTGTTGTGCGAGGAAGCGCGCAATACAAGAGGGGTAGGATTAGTTGATGACAACTAATCCTATACTAAAAAGTAAATATAAATATGTACTTGTTGCTTAGAACGCAAAATTAAGTGTTTATTTAATGGGTGGTTAGCGGCTAATAGTATAGTAATTACATAAATAATATAACAATATCAAGTATTCAACTAACTGTACTATTAGGTAACCTGCAAGATTCGGTATTTATACCGAATAGACTTTTCTTTCTTAGATTATAATAACTTATAATCTCTTATTTAAATTCAGACAACGCGTCTGAAATTTAACTGTGATATTCTAACTTGAATACCAATTATGTAATGGCACCTGAGGAGAAGCGTGC
The DNA here is from genome assembly GCA_026184515.1 of Peronosclerospora sorghi. Classification (NCBI taxonomy): domain Eukaryota; phylum Oomycota; class Peronosporomycetes; order Peronosporales; family Peronosporaceae; genus Peronosclerospora; species Peronosclerospora sorghi. Next base: position 11,094 of record JAPDHQ010002271.1, read on the forward strand.
CCAAAATTTGGCACACTTCTGGTCAAGTTTCGTCAAGGCATGTGGTCTAATTTCGGATTGGCTTAAACAAGGGGGGCTTTTCAGCCTATCAGACTCAAGAAGTGTCAACAACGCAAGTTTTGGTGAGTCACCCGACTTTGGGTATTTTACATATTTTTGTGTGGGTACATTTAGGGACTATAGGGTAGTAGTTTGTTAGTTGTGGTTTTTCCAAGTAAGAAGTCTTTTGGTTGCAGGATTTTTCTAAGTAGAAATCCTTTGGTCTGGGTTCACACCACAGCTAGGGGTCACCGTTCTTCCCGTTTCGTACGCTAGTCGCCTCCGCCCGCCGCGGAGTGTTTGGGGGCAGAGGGTCGAATTATCTCCTCCCGCCCATTATACCCGGTCTGGAAGCGCCGCACGCGCACTTTGGCCCACCGGAAGTCCCTCGACGGGAGTACGATTTGGCGATCTCAATACCTCAACTCAAGTACGCTTGGAACGTGCTATTCACTGGATTGGTCTTGGCGTGGAGATATCGTTTGTGGAGTTTCACGAGCATATTGGGTCTTTACGCGGACATATTAGCTTGTTTGAATATTGGTTGGGGTGAAACTAGACCGGTTTTGGTCTTATTTCGTATTGGTCAGGGGCTAGACCGGAACGGTCGGTCTACCCTCTATTATTTCGTATTGGTCAGGTCTTGATCGTTTGGACGATCGACCTATTGGAAGTTATCTCTTGGAAGTGTTTTTGGTCTGTTTGTGTCTGGGGTGAAGAGTTCCGCCCCAGAGATACCTACCCAGATCGGTCTTCTATATTCAAGACCACTTCGATCCAATCTGCGATCCCGATCCACCGAGTGTGTAACTAGCCCATTCCATCGGGTACACAAGGTGAGATGGACACTAAACAATCGGACCAAGTGGGTTCTGATGACGACCGGTCGTCTGCTTGCAGCGGACGATCGGACCAGATCTCGAGTGGTGGTCCGCGGAGTACCCCCTCCGAAAGTTGGAAGGCTGGGCGCGATGGTGGTAGTCAGGTTATCGATGCTAATGTTTTCGATTTCGAACTTGACTCCACCACAATGGTGCGCGTGCCCGGATCACTTGGTGATCGTGGATATCACCGTGCTGATATTCCATC
>JAPDHQ010002272.1:0-16773 GCA_026184515.1 Peronosclerospora sorghi
CCCACCGATCCACCCTCCGAAGCCGCCCCAGGCGAGACCAATACCGACTTGGACCGAACGGTGTGGCGGGTCGAGGGCGCGCGATTTTTCGAAGCCTTCCTCTTCACAACTGGATCCCCCGCCGCTTTTGAAAGTTGCGCCCGCGTCTTAGCTTGCGTTTGCACCGCTTTGAGCTTCTTTTTGGCGCTCCAGGTCGCACGCTAGAGCCCGCGCCCTCGCGCCACTCTACGCGTCTTCGCGCTTCCTATTTTGTTTGTAAATTTCGTGGGGCGGATTTTTAGCCAATGAGCGGCACGATAATACACCCGAGCCCGGTTGGGCGGCGAAACGGGTCGAGGGCGCGCGATTTTTGGAGTCCTTCCTCTCCGTAACTGCATCCTTCACCGCACTTGGGAGTTGCGCCCGTATCTTGGCTAGTGATTAAAACCATTCCCGATTTCTTCTCGTGCTCTAGGTCGCGCGCAAGGGCCCGCGCCCTCGTGCCTCCTCATGCGCCCTTGCTCTTCTCATTGCGTGCGTGAATTTTGGGGGGCGGAATTTCAGCCAAAGAATGGAGAGAATTTCCGCCCGAATTTTGCTGGGAAATCGTACCACCTGAATGCGCCCGCGGGGGCGTGAGGGAGCATGGGATTTGGCGATGCTAAACGCATCACTTGCATCCGATTTTTGGCTCATGAGGAGAGCCTGCTTCTTGGCTTCTAGTGGGAAGGCGCTTGCTTCTCCTCGTGTTCGGAGCGGCGCGCTACGCCCCGCGCCCTTGAGCCACTCGACGCGCCCTCGCGCCTCTTTGAATGGCGCCGATCTCGGTATTGATGCAGACCGGAACAGGATCTGCTTGGTCAGGGCGGACCGGTGCAAGCTACCGATCTGCCCCGACGATCAGGGCAAGGTGACGTCCGAGGTCCGCGGCGGAAGTGGGAGATCTCTAATTGCCATATCTTTTAGCCGGGCGTGGCGGTGCAGTCCAGACGTGCCAGGCAGGAACGAAGACGCCGATTTCGCTGACCCATATGCTGGCGTGCTGTCACCTGGCAGACTGGTCTTCTGCTCCGACCCCAATGACGATGCCGCTTGGACGGAACTTTTACGCCGACACCTCTGCGACTTGGACGGGATGGCGATCATGAACTCTGAGTCGCCGGAATCTTCACTGGAGTCCTCCCCGGACGATATCCCTGTGTACTCGGTACGGACTGCACGAGGGCGCGAGGGCGCTTGAGTTTTGGCAGGATTGCAGGCATCACTCACGTCCAATCTTGGGTTCACGAGAAGCGCCTGCGTCTTGGCTCGCTTATGGGGCACCGCACACTTCCCCCCTAGTTCGGGGTCGCGCTCTATGCCCCGCGCCCTCGAGCCACCCGGCGCGCTTTCGCGCTTCTTGGAATTTTGTAAAATATTGGACTGTGGAATTTTGGCCAATGGATGGCGCCGGTCTTGGTCCTGGTGCAAGTCGAACAGGGCGGCCGACGCAGATCGGTCTACGATGGAGGCAGCAGCCGAACGCGGATACAGCAGGTCCGTCAAGCGCTGGTGGCACTGGTCTAGCGCCACCCGACGACGACCCGATTCCTGCGCCCAAGCGTCCGACCGGTCCTGAAAAGACTGGACCTTTCCTGTCTGGTCTTGGACCGAAACTTGGAGCTCAGTATGGTGTCGATCAAGATCGTCGCCTTGCATGCGCAGCGAAGTCTTGTCCAATTGATCGTTCAACTGCTTCCGGCGGATTCGGCTCCAGTCTGACACCCATCCGATGTTTGAGGTGCAGGAGAATTATGTGGGCTGTCATACCGGGCCGACCGAACAGGTGAAGCAATGTAGGGCGACTCGGCACATAGAGTTTCTACAAGAACAAGTGTCAAGAGGAAGCATAAGAGGATCGAGTGCAGTAAGGGAAGTACCTGGCGCAGGTGGCGAATATGGCTTGTCCATGGTGAAGAAGTGTGAGCGACCAAGGTCCAGTTGGTCAAGTGCTGGATGAGGTCAGACCGTTATCGTTGTGCGACACGGTCGGACTCAGGGGCGGCTGTGGTGAAGTGTACCATAAATTCGGTCACTTTTGGTCAAGGCAGCTGGTAGAATTTCGGATTGGTCTAAGCAAGGGGGGCTTTTTAGCCTATCAGATTCAAGGAGTGTCAAGAACGCAAGTTTTGGTGAGTCACCTGACATTGGGTATTTTACATATTTTCATGTGGGTACATATTGGGACCGTAGGGAGGTAGTATTCGTTAGAGTTGTGGATTTGCCTAAAAGAGAAGAAGTCGTTTGGAATCTTTTGGTTTTGCCTTCGGGCTAACACCTCAACAGGAGGTCGTTTAAACCTTTGCTATGTGAATCAGTCGCCTCCGCCTGCCGCGGAGTGTTTGGGAGCAGAGGGTCGAGTAATCCCCTCTAGCTCATTATACCCGGTCTGGACGCGCCACACGCGCATTTGGCCAGCCGGAAGTCCCTAGACGGGAGCACGCATTGGTCGACTTCCTCAAGTTTAAGTCACGTACGTTTGGAACGTATTAACAAGTGGATTTGTCTTTACGTGGAGATATCGTTTGTGGAATTCACGAGCATATTGGATCTTTACGTGGACATATTGGTTTACTATAACATTGGTTGGAGTTTAGTTCGGCTTTGGTCTTCTCTCATATTGGTCAGGGGCTAGACCGGTTGAGTGGTCTACCCTCTATTATCTCGTATTGGTTGGGACTAGATCGATTGGACGATCGACCCATTGGAATTTATCTATTGGAAGTGTTTCTGGTCTGCTCGTACCCGGGGTGAAGAGTTCCACCCTAGGTACACCTACCCAGCACGGTCTCCGATATTCAAGACAGAATCAGATCAATCTGCGATCCCGATCCACCGAGTGTGTAACTATCCCATTCCATCGGGTACACAAGGTGAGATGGAAACGCAAGATGAATCGGACCAGGCGTCTTCTGTTGATGATCGGTCGTCTGCCAGCCGCGGACGATCAGATCGGATCGCAAGCGAAGGTCCTCTGGGGTACCCCACCCCCCGTAAGTTGGAAGGCTGGGCACGATGGTGGTCAGGTTCTCGACACTACGGTGTTCGATTTTGAACTTTACTCCACCACATAGTGGTAGTGGGAAAACAAATCGACGAGTTCTTTCATCGTAAAGCAGGTCACGTGCTAGAGTTGACCTCACCACACACCAACACAACCTTCTATGTTAATAAGTTTACAGGAGGCTAGTAAGCCATTCATATTTATAATAGGTAAGACTACGGCACCGGATCACTCCGATATCAACGGGGATGTCATCATTGTTGCGTTAGCAGTACAACTGGCTTCAGTGCTCTCAATTTAAAAAAAGGATATATTTTATGAAATCCTCATGCTTGAGAAAGATGTCCCACTCATGCCAGTTGGCGCTATAAGCGGAATGCTTTGAGAGTGAGTTATGCGACAGATGTTGAAGAACGCCTGTTCAATATTCAACAAATTGGTCACGTATCTGCTACGCCCGTTGCGTGTTTCACACCGAGTTATTTTGATGACGTATTCATCCATAGCAAGGTTGTATAGCATAATAGCGACATATGTACTCATATGAGAGTACAAATACATAGAGCTTTTTACTAATAAGTACGATAAGAATATTGCTATTAATAAAAATATCTATCATACCCGTCTTTAATAAAAACCGGTATTATGAATACTTTTAACAAGTGCAAACACGGTCCGTTGCGCTGCACCTGCTTCGCCCCTTGTACTGGGTATATCTACTGCTGTCTCAGCCGTAGGTGGATTGGTATCGTCAATGCCTATTGGTATGTTAGCAGTATGCGTGGTCAACATGCCTTCGTAAGTTGCCGCTGCTTAGTTTTTTTTTGCAATAACCCGCATAAAATTCGAGTGGGTTCCTTCCCCACTTCGATTTGGCGTACCACCAATAAATCTGTGATGCGTGGAAGCCGGATGGAGCTCACGTAATCCATGCACCGAATTAATTATATGAAGCTCTCTGAGTGGCAAAAGTCACTCCACTGGTTGAAGGCATGCGTTCAGAACGCAGCATGTCGCCTAGAACGCGATTGGCTTGTTTTGTTTGACCATCCGTTTTCGGATAGTCTGCGGTTGACATTTTCAACTGGATGCCCCCCTTTGTTCCCGTCAACCTCGGAAAACAATGTTTTCTGTCATCCGTGGAAGCGGAATACCGTATCGACAAATATTCGCGCTGTTTGAGTGTGTGATATCTGCCGACACTACAATAACATATTAAGTCATTCTACAAAGATCAATATCTATGTCCCAACTTTTATCAGGGAGAGACAAAAAAGGGCCATGAAAATTAACTCTGCTTGAACCACAGGTAAGGGGATCCTGCTCACATTGCGCAAACTTTACGCACTGGCAAATCTCGCAAGCAAACACGTATTTGTTTACCCACTTAGCCTGTAGACGTCGCGTGGGATAGAAACGTATGTCTTCTACCGACCTCGATGCCCTAAATCGTTGCATAATGATACTCGAACATGATTTCGTGTTTGAGATCATCAGCGTTGGAAACTACTATGCTACTTTCATTTTCCTTGTCTCAGGTATATACCAGCAGACAATCGTGTTTTCGATAGCAATGCACGCTCGGGCGTAGGAACTCTGGAAGTTCTTCGAGTTTCTTTGATGATTGATAGTTTAATAACTAATCAATAGACGAGCCTCGACTTCTCTTTCAGAATGTCACTTGTACCCCCACAGCTTCCGTTATATTGACAGGAGACGGGAATAGAAACTGAAACAAAAGCTCGAAACTAGTTCTAAAATGATGTAAGCATCTTAAGTTCAGCCGAAACGGCTGGGGCTATTAACACTGAATACGCATCCGCTGCGGAATCGGAACATTAAGTAAGCGATAAATCTACCACTATTTAAGCTGTAAACGAATTTGTATTACAGCATCAAGTTGTAGTACTTTACAAAAAAGATCCACTAATTCGGATAGGAACGTACGAAAAAAATTCACTCAAACAAGCCTCATTAGTGATTTTATCTATCGTTAATCGACCTACTAATGCAATCAGCAACTTCCCTACTTGGACGTTGCTGCCTAAGTTCATTGGACCCTTTAACTTTCAAAAGTATCAGGGGGAACACCTACACATTTGAGATTCCCAGCGGCGCCTGCACCTGACATTTGATGCCAGGTGCCTTAAACCTGATGCTTCGACTCACCGAGTGAATAAAAAATTCTCCGCAACGAGTGTTGGGGCAAGTCGATCGGTCAGAAGTAACCGATAATCAGATTTTAATTGGTCGTGAGAACTCGAGAAACTGCTGAAGTTCCGTCTGCTGCCATTTACCATTCAGTTGAAGGGCAAGACTTGCTTAGAACAAATCACGATTTTTATCAGGAAGAGAAAAGTGGGACTTATCTATCGAGCCCAATCGGCATCGAGTGAATCCAAGATCTTGCTGAGGTCAGAATGACCTTTCTCAAGTTCAAGAAAAATCTTCTCGTGCTTCCCTTCATCGACGGCAGCGTACATTTCCGCTTCCACATCCCCTGTTCTTGATAATAGGGGAAATACCCGCTATATTCTCGCGGGATTGATGGTAAAACGCTCATGTCGAACAGGATTTGAACAGCGTACCGAGTACTTGGTACGCTGGTTTTGTTACTTCCAAGTTTGTCTCTTGGAAGAAACTCGAGGAATTAATGTCCGACGCCTCAGATTTTGAAAAGTTCGAGCGGCAGGCCTTTGCTCGAGCTCAAACCTAGTGATTCTGTAGCACTACGGATCTTCGCGTTAAGTAGATCAACAGTAGGCAACGTGATCTGCTATTGCTGTTACGCAGTACGCACGTATTCGTCTTCGGTGCTGCGGGGTGATCTGCTTGAACAGCAGGGACATTTTAAATGCACGGAAACTCCATAAGGAATTCCTAGTCATAGTGGAGCCATTCCACAGCGGATGCTTTAAAAAGCGTTTTGAGCAAGGTTCGCACCTTGCCCAAATAATCTTATGGACTTTTGTTGTAATTGTCATCAAAAAAGCATTCCATGGCAGACATATGGTCTATCATCGATACATGGCTCAATTGATGATTAAGTATATGAGCCATCAATAATGTTGCAATCGCATCACTCATCGAACGAATCTCTTAGCGCTAAAGCATGCACAATCCTCCAAACCTTGAAATCGATTAAAGTATGTCGATGGGGGCTATGTTTACACCCACAGCGCGGTGCGAGTACCAAAGCAGGGCTCCAATAACCCACCTTGATCGGAACACGCGGTTCCGCACACATGGAAGCAGTAGCGGCTGCTTCCACATCTGAGAGCTTCCTCTTTGAAGCGGAAGCAACATGCGAACCAACACTTAGCACATAATCTTCACTCAAATTCTGCACACACTACGATGTCGCAAATCCTTTAAGACTCTACATAACAAGCCCATCTCGGCATCACTGTCGCTACAATTAACATGATATTTGTCGTAATCGTCATAGAAGATTTTGTCGATTTCTTGCGAGCAGATCGTGAGGATCTACTTGTTGCTTTAGCAACATCTGTAACAGGTGTCGCAGTATCCCAGTTGAAGATACTTCTTGAGCATCCGTACTGGCAATTAAAGCTTTCAGCTTGCACTTAAGTGTAAGCCGCTGATGAGATTAGTTTCGTTCGGCAGCTGCTCCGACACCGCCTTTCTTTTCGCTCATTCTGAAAACAGATAGAGCGTTGTGTTGTGTCAGTTTGAAAATTCCAAAAACCAACAAGTGCCTTCCTCTGATTAGCAGTGAGTGATGTAATGGGACTCTATTACATAAGAAACAATGATACTTAAGCTGAAATATGATTGTTCTGATTTGAACATTTTCATTGGTCCAAAAAAGAATATTTCAATCATAAATTCTTTTGATACAATTTTAAATTTGATTCGGGTCACTTAACCGAACCGGAGGGATTTAATTTTATATTTGAATCAGCAAATTTACTACACGTTTTGTATATTATTTAGTTTTACATTCTTAGTAAATCTAAACGATTCATAATATTTTACTCTTCAATCTTCCGTCTAGCACATGAGTAATTATTTATGCTTAGGACCAAATTAGCAATATGTATAGTTAAATTTATTTAGTATAAGATTTACTATTAGAAAAAATTGCGTTTGTTTTATTTATATATCGCGGTTCTTCACGCAAGTGTACAATTTAAACCTCCTGTTACACCAGATGTCTTGGGCTGATAACGTGTAGGAATACAGAGGGGTTTTAACAAACTAATGCGTGCACACGACTTTTTTCTGGATTGGTTAAAGCACGTATCCTCGTACGCTATTACCAGGAGCCTTGGTCAAGGCTGGAGTCGTGCTTTGATGTTTTTTAAAGTAAAAGTATCTACTTATATAAAAAAAATTGGTGTCACGAAAATTAGTGATTGGCTGGATTTTTCCCTTACAAGACTGTCATTGGCTGCATTTTCGACGTCATCATTTAGCTTGCTAAATGGCCTTAAACTCGACTGTGATTGGCTGCATTTTCGCTCCCAAAAGTATATCGACGTCATCAGTTAGCTTGCTAAATGGCGAGCCATTTTTTCAGTTAATTCAAAGTCTATCGACGTCATTATTTAGCTTGCTAAATGGCCTTAAACTCGTATATATATATTATTTGATATTAAAAAAAATTCGACTAATATTTTAATTCAAATCTCATATGTAGTGGACCACAATAAAATTGCTTACTATGGATTTTCATAGAATTTTGTCTTCACTGAAAACCACCTTCAAATTCAACATGTTGATAACATATGTATTACCTGCCGCGACTGTTTCCTGGGTGCAATCTAGCAAGGCTTCGTCTATCATGAGTGAGAAGGTGAGGTACATTGAGATACTTATAGATATCCCTATGGCCGCGTTAGTGTCATATTTACTATGCAGTCCTACAGGAGGCAGATCTCGGTCGATCGTGCAGTCACTGGTGAGCATTCCGGTCCACGAGGATCCGGAGTGCGAGTGTATGCTCTCGCGTTGTTCTTGTTGACGTGGCGACGAGCGTGACTTCATTCAGATCTGTTTGGCGCGCTGTAATCCACTTTCAAACAATCGTTGTTCGGGTGTTCTGCAAGTTCCATGATGATTGGACGTCCGTCCTCTGCATTCGTCTTCTGAGAGAGAGCCGTGTCCATCGCGATGTTGGCTACTAAGTCGGCCATCTTTTTATGCTCGCGGTAATGATGCATCCAGCTTCGGATGCCGAGCCCGTCCGCGCATCGTCTCGCTTTCAGATAGAGTTGACGCAGTCGAGGCTGTTTCGGTACCCTGTGGCGTTGGTGCTGTCGAATGATGATCATATTGCTGTCTCCGATCACGTGAGAACGGGCGATAGGGAGCCGTCGCGGCTCGCCGTAGTCCATGGATGAGCCCCCAGTACTTGGCCGTGTTGTTGTCGTGACGAATCGCGCATACGACATACCGGACGCCCAGCAGATATTTGTGGCATGCGTGTCGATGTCGAGCCGCACGATGACCGCGCCTGACCCTCCTGGACCTGGGTTGCCTCTCGATCCGCCATCGAAAAAAACAAGAACACGGAGCGCGACGGGAGTGGTTCGTGTACATGTGCGGTCGCGGTCGCGTTCCGACAGTAGTTCCTGAAGGGTGACCACGAGCACCGCCATCACCCTCCCTCTCGGAGTCCGGTGCGCATTGCTGTCGAAGTCTCGCATGAGGTGTCCGAGAAAAATGAGTCCACTGTGGATAGAGGCGTGAATACGGCTCTCATAGTCGCTGAGGCGGTCGGTTCGTGTCGCAGTCAGAGTCATCCACACCAGATGGTATGCTGAGTTGCGACCGCCATGTGCCGCCAGAGTAGGCTGGCCACTGGGTAGAGCTCGTCGCGCAACGGGTCCTCGTCCTCCTTGTCACCCAGAGTGGCACGAACAGCATTCCAAGCCCGCTCGGGTGTCTCAGACATCTCGAGGCTAAAACACACACGTGGTGTGTCGTCTATGACGTTCTCGCCTAGTTGTTGCCAGCGTGCGCGGAGGTCTCCACGCCGTCGCCGCGATTGGACAGTCCCAGAAAACGTGCTTGACGTTGGTGTGTTCAACGTCGCTGCATGAGGAGTGTGGGCACGTGAGGTTGCTGCTATCCTGGTTACATAGGTTGATCTTGTTCCCCTTGAGCCGGAAAACGGTCTGCGCTGCGTATAGAGAAAGTCCGGGAACTCGCTGCGTCTCGGTCCATTTGATCTGCCGCATTTCATCAAACACAGTCGAGATGCTGCTTGCCTGTCTGGCCAGCGCAACATCGCGTGCCTTCTCTACCCTCTCGACGTCTTCGTGTTACCATCCACCTGTACTGCTTGCTTCTTGTTCGCCACCGCCCTTCACCACTGTAGAAACTCACGAGCCGCGAGAGTACCGGATGTCCCTGGAACGTGACTGTACTACCGCCCAGCACGTCTGCCGATGCTTCACGCTCGCAGTAGCTCATCGATTCCACTGCAAGTGGATAATGTTGCAATAGAGCGTCCGGTTAGATGATGCTGTCCCCGTCGTCCGTTAGTATCCACGTGTGGTGCTGCTGAAACTCCACATTGACCGGTCTCAGTAACGTCGGTGTGTTCGGACGGTAGGGACGCTGCGGAAAGTTGATCAAGAGTGTTTCACAAAGGCGCTCCGCTTCCCGTCTAGTCGACGGCCGTGGATCCGTAGCATCTGGAACGTGATCTCGCCTCTCCTGCTCCACGACCACTCGATAACGTCTCCTAGCGTTCGCCGACGGTCTGTCGATCGTGCAAAGTCGCCACTTTAAACAGAGCTACATGACCTTTGCGTAGACAGGTCGCGGTATCCAGAGTCACGTGCCGGAGCCATTCGTCGCAAAAGGCTCCCCAGTGATCCGCCCATCGCTTCACCAGATCCGCCACTCTCGTCATCGTGGTGGCATCGATGCTTTATACGATCTCGCCATCGTTCCACCGTGCATTACCGAGGCTGGTTCGCATTGCCTCGCGGGCGTCCCGCACAACGATGCTCCGCTGCCGAGAGGTGCCGCCGTGCACGGACCGCACGACTGCTGCTCCGGATGCCCACATCGTCGAGGCGTAGTAGTTCGCGTCTTTCGCGGTTGTATCGAACCTCGGGGTGAGATAGACGTCAGCGCCCTGCCGCCCTCCCATTATGGTGTCTCCGATGATCGTCCCGGCTCCTGTCGATCCCGACGCCCACCGTCCAACTGCCATTGCCACCATGGTGAGAAGCTCCGCATGAATATTCGGAACTTCAATCCCGCCTTCAAGAAGGGGTAGATCGGACTGCATCTCGCCCATCCAAGCTCGAACCTGCTTTCTATCTCGTTTGCCCCAGACAAAGCGTCTGACGAGTTGCTGTAGTTGGCTGAAAGTTGCTATAGGTGGCCAGATGTGTATGGCAACGAAGACGACTTTGGTACTATGACCGCTGCAGACAGTGCGGCTCGTTGTCCTACTTTGTTAGTATTGGCCCGGGCGAGGTGCAATATCGCGTTGATAGAGCTGATACACGCTTCTCAGTTGGCCTTCATCGCGTCACTAACGCTGACTTGAATACCGAGGTACCTGCAGTGGTCGCCGTTGCGCAGGAGCTTTACTTCACAAAGAGATGTAGGATCAATGACGGCACCACTGCGGAGAGGAATAGCCATGGACTTGTTGTCGTTGACTCGGAGTCCGGATGCCGTGCCGAACTGTGCTAGGATCTCCAAAACCCTGCTGAATTTCTCTGGAGACCGGACGTAGACAGCCGTATCGTCGGCGTACCCACAAATCTTCACATTGATCTGTTTGGATCGGCTACTGAGGATTACACCTTCGAGTTCTGTCGTATTCTCGATCTTCTCGTAGAGTAGCTCTAGTGCAAAGATGAAGAGCAGCGGTGCGAGTGGGCAGCCTTGCCGAATACCACACGTGACGCCGAGCCAGCTCGACAGTTAGCTGTTCACTAGGAAGAGCCATATCGTGTTCTCGTGCAGGATTCCCACAAGCCGCACGAAATTGTCGGGGAATCCCAGGTATCGCAGCGCCGCGAAGAAAAAACGCAGGCTGAGAGAGTTGTATTCCTTCGCGATGTTGAGTAGCATCGCTAGTCCCTGAGCGAGGTTCTCATCCTCTCTAGCAGCGATCTTCACCGCCACAAACAGATCGAGGATGGTGCACATCTCTCTGTTTGGCCCGAATCCCGCCTGCACCGGGTGTAAGGCAAGAAGGCTCGTAGACAGGTCGCGTACAATCGCGTGAAGATTTTGTAGTCCGAGTTAAGGAGCGCGATCGGGCGGAAATCAAGAGGCCGCGCCTCACTCCGGTTCTTATTGATGCCTGCAACGTGCGAGTCTCCGAATGATCTCGGCGCCGACTCGCCCTCGGTCCACCAGTTAAACACCCGTGTGAGCAGAGGGACAAGTTCATCGATATGATCGCGATACCAGTCGTTGCCCAGCTCGTCGGGTCCGCACATTTTGCCGCGTTGCACTTGCGGATCGACTTCCGAACCTCGAGCCGTGTCTTCACGCAGTTCAGTCGCTGCAGCTCGGAAACTGGCGCTCATGGTGGCAGTGAGCGGATGATATCCTCGATCTTGTCGCTTTCTGCTTCCGGTTGCTGCATGACGGCTTGCCAGCCAACACGCATGTCCTCGGCAAGCTCTCTCGAGCGAGTGGGGTCATGCTGCACCCGTCCACCGAGAGAATATACCGTGTTGTCGAGGAACTTGTTCGACAACCTCTGGTAGAACGTTCGTGTCGAGCGTGGCGAGTCGTACGTGTAACTCCGCACCAGTCTCCTCCGATTCGACGTTTTCCATTTGGCTCTTCGGTTGGCGACCGCTCTTCGCAGCGACTGCACTCGCTCAGCGCTCGTGTCACCAACAGTGTTGGGCGTGGCCTGGTTGCGCGCTTCGAGCAGAACGTCCTTGAGCTTGATAGTGAGGCGGAGGCGCTCAAGCTTCTGTCGGTACCCTGCTGCCTCTTTGATCCTTGCATCGTTTACAGCTAGATACGATATGCGAAGACTGGTCTTCTTATCGTCCCACCACAAAGCCTACACCTTCGCACGTGCCGTCGGGTCACTGAAAGATGACTCTATACCTTCGATATCAGAATCTGCCGTCAAGAAAACGTCTGCCGTGACACGCGCTGTTGAGGCCGCAAAGTATTGCGGTGGCGGTTAGACCTGTCGCGGATTCTTCACTTGGACCAATTTGTCAGGCGCAGCTATGCGGATCTCAACTGTCGTGAAGGAGTTGAAAATTGTAATAAATCCACTTAATCAACAACACAAGGAGGTAATAATCCATTCCTCCTTGCTTTACTTCCCGGGTACTTAATACTACCGCCCGGACAAGCAAATCAATCGAACACACTTGGGACACACTTCCAAAAGCAGTTCCAGGCTGCCCCCAACACTAGCTAGCTTTAAACGGCTGCTTCTACACTTGCTTAGGCGTTCACTCAACGACTTCTTTGTATTACACTTGGTTTTTGTATGAGAACAGTAGAGAAGGTTTTATAGGGTCGCCAGATATCTTAGCACTTCAGGGGAAATTCGATTCTATTAAGTGTTAACAACTCTTACATCAAAGTCAATCACTTCTCTCACCCACTACTTCTTGGTTACTTCAGCGCTGACTTCAATACCAGACAGTTACTGTCGCGACCCTCTGTAATTTAATTGATCAGATTGGCCTCGCGATCTGGCCGTCACGATCTGGCCGTCGCGGGTCGATGCTGATTGGTCGAAATTGCTCATCCAAAATTAAAATACTTATCTATTTGAGAGCACCCAGGGACATTGAGCCGATCAACTTGAGTAGCCGAGGGCGCATGACTTTTCGTTGGCTCTGCCGCCCTGAGTGAATCTGCCGTTGTGCTTGTAAGTTGTGCCTATGTCTTGACTTTCTTTGGTGATGCTGATGGATTGTTTTCCTAGTCTGGTTACCTTGTTACCTCATGCTTCCTAGCGCACCTAGTTGCTGAACATCAAATCAGACAGTTTATGGAGCTGAAGGCGCTCAACTTAGCGTTAGCGTTACTGCCATGATGCTAGATCCAAAACAAATGTGCCGATACATTGTGAAAATGCGGGAAGCATCACTTGGCACTAGTGATGGATAGAAGCATCTTGATAGAAGACAGAAGCATCGCACTTCTAGCACCATGTTACACTGTGTGTTCATATTGTTCACCTATTGAAGGCACAACACAATCTTTGTCACTAATATTCAGTGTTGAAGAAATCACCAGCGTAAAAAGCGACATCGTGCTAGAGTGTAGAGTTTGGCGAGATAAAATATGCCATGAATCGAAAACTACCACAGATCATCTCCTATATGCTGTAAATATAGCTTCCGCTTCGCCACACAACTCCGTCATGGTCCGAGAACGGTCCCAGCACAGAGGTGGTAACGAGCCGAACCCAATCCTCCCACTCCATGCTGCTGTACCAACGGTCTAAGAGACTGCTTGCGCTGCAACCGCCGGGTCGCGTGTAGTGGTAAGTGTGATGTTGCGCGTGGAATTCGTTCATTTCCTGTTCCTGCAACGCTCTGTCGGCTTCGTCCTGCTTGGTACTGACGAGAGCACGCTCCCGGAGCAGCAACGGGAGAGATTTGGAGTCATTTAAGCGGCGGCTCGACAGGTGCCATCGATCGACCACAGGGTTGAGTCACCCCGAGGAATACCGGCCCTGGTTCGTCGGCGAGCAATTCACGCAGCATGTCGAACTAGAGCAGCTACCCATGAGTCCTGGGTTGGGTAATGCCGTTACCCAGGACTCGGACTCGTTCAGATTTCAGTACCCATTACTCGGACTCATACCCGTGGGTAATAACCGATAATTACCCGCGATGATTCAGGATGATGAGTGGTGTTAGAGCAGCAGATTGACGCCGTCGTTGAATTCAAGAAAAGAAGTAGGAAAAAAGAAAAAAAAGTGAAAAACATCATCACTTTACGTCTCCCATGTGGGAAGTTCAAGCGGGCAAACGAACATTTATACAGCAAAAAAAAATAAAATACTATTCAGAGGAACGGATGGATGCCTGAACAACATCTTGCTGCGTTCTTATCCAGTCCTTTAGGCACAGCAGCCGCTCCAGGTTCCTTTCTGACAGTGACGTTATATCCCAACGGTACGTCCGTCTTCCTTGAGAGAATACTCTTTCGGACGGTGCCGAGGACGCCGGAATTGCAAGATAGAACCGGGCCATCCTCGCAAGAGTCGGGAATTGCAGCTGGTGCACAGCCCACCACTCCAATGGTGATTCCTCTTTCTTCACCAGTGGAAGTGAAAAGTATCGCTCCAACTCCTCACCAACCTGTGTCAGAGTTGCTTGATCTCGTTAGCGGGATACCGGGAAGATGTTCGGCATCTCCATATCCTCCATCATTGCTTCAAGAGTGTTGTTGGCTAATGGTGGCGGCGGGGAGGTGTCTTCCTCCGACAATTTCTTAAATTTGTCTGCTGCGTCGGTGAACATCTGGTCGGTGGCGTCGGTACTGTGGCCCATCGTCCAAGATTTCTGTGGCCAAAGTTGCTGATCCCTGAACGAACCAATATTACATCTTGGATCGAGGATGGTTGCGAAGTAGTTCGCGTCTTGTTCAAACACAACCTTCACGTACTTCTTCAGCTTGCTGTGCATTGCAACAGCTACTGGTTGCAGTTGCCTTGCACCGTAGGTGGAATGCACCTACGAAGAAAAAATAAAAAAGGATAAAATTGCTCAACATCATGTACCTACGAAAATTAAAATAAAACATTTGACAATTTTTGATGCGTACCTTCTCAATCCAGTGCCATAAGGACGAGTAAAGAGGAATAACTTTACTCAGGGTCGGGAAATTCGAGGCAAATATCTCATTGGTTGCCCAATGCAGTGGTGAAAGAAAGTTGCAGACCTGTTCCAGCTTGTCCCATTCCACTTTCGTTAGATGAAATTTATCGTAGTCATCCAAGCTTTCTGTCATATGGAGGATCGTTTTTCTGTTGCATATGGAAATTAGAATGATTGCGGGACTTCTCCGTCATACTATCATCAAGTCCTTGAGGATGACCGCACTTACTTAAGCTGCAGAGCTCTTCTAAACATCAGGTATGTTGAATTCCAGCGAGTGGTAACATCACTCAGCATGCTGTCCACCGTGCTACCTGGTTGCCGCAAAGTCACGGCACAAGAAAGCTCCTTCCGCCGTTGAGGACTTGCAGCCACATGCTTTGCCATGTTTTTATTCTCCCATAAACCGTTCCAATGTGCACATCAGCACCATCCGGTTTGCCTACAATGTCATCTATTCTAAAAGAAAAAGAAGGTAAAATTTCAAATGGTAACATCAGTAATCAGGACAAGGCTGAAAAACTTACCTCATAATTTAAGTTTCTTCGACATTGTCTTCATCATCTTCAACATGTCCAAACTCATGCAGACCATCTCGGGCAATCAGATTTAGCACATGCGCCATACATCGATGCATGATCTGTTCGGTGCTAAGCTTCACGTTTTCTCTCATCTCAAAGGCTTCAAAGAGGGCGACCATGATGCTTTGTTAGGCCTAGCTTTTCGAGCATATCGAAGTAATACTTTTCAAGAATTTCACCAGTATGAGAACCTGTTGAAAAAGATATGGAACATTAGCCACGTTCTGTTATCAATGAAAAAGCTGCAACGAACCGCTCAGGTGTTCCAGGCCAAGAAGTGTATGGTTTAACTGAAACTTGCTGTTAATCCAATGGCCGGTAAGCGACATAAAGCCACTGCGTTGTCCCTGCGTAGTCCAGCAGTCCGTAGTGAAGTGAACGGAATTGAAGTCTTCCAGATCATACTGAATAGCCTGTACAAGATTTTGCAAAATCTGAACGTGCATTGCAGCTGCGTGATCTGCCAACGCCTGGTGCTTTATCAACATGCTAGACGTCTTTAGATTACACGATGCGAGAAGGTCTTTGAATGTTTTCCTTTCGACAACCGACCAGGTAATATCAGCATCCGCAAAAAACTCAATGATTCGTGTTTTTAGCGATTCCTGCGTATGGCAATCCTGTGAAAAACATTATATTAGATTAGTAGTGCCAAAGATTAATGTCATTGTCAAATACTAAGAATCAACATGATTTCGCTAGGGCAAAAGCCAAAAGGCCGATAACTGTACCACCTCGGTTGCTCTCAGTCTTTTTCCACTTCCGTTGATAAAGCCATCCAACGTCATGTTGCCCGTGGAGATGGGTCTATTTTGATTTATATGATGCTGATCTATCAAGTGTCGAATGAGATTGGATGTCCCTGTGCCCGCCATGCATTTGACCTTTTTTGAACATTTTTCAAGGTTGCATTTGTACCAGTCGGCCTTCACATTCTTCCCACCCCTGGT
Organism: Peronosclerospora sorghi; assembly: GCA_026184515.1. Taxonomy (NCBI): domain Eukaryota; phylum Oomycota; class Peronosporomycetes; order Peronosporales; family Peronosporaceae; genus Peronosclerospora; species Peronosclerospora sorghi. Next base: position 16,370 of record JAPDHQ010002272.1, read on the forward strand.
TCTTTCATCTGTAGTTTTCTCCAACGTGTAATATTCGTAAACCAGGACCGTGATTTCTTTTGCACAGCATAGATACCCGACATACTAATACTACCACCAGCATCCTGTGTAGCAGGATTAACTAAACTGATTGCACTGACACTATCACTGGGGTGAATGGATTGGCTTTGATTATCTTCCACATGGATTGGATAGATGTCAGATGGATGACAGGTGGATGGAAGGACACTGGGATGGAAGTGTGGATGGATGGGTGTGGAACTGTGGATGGTGACTGCTGAGTACTGAGTGGTGACTGGGAAGTGGTGACTGTAGATAGTAGATTAGATGCAAAATTGTAGATTATATGCAAAATTTGTGTTGTAAATAACATTCCAATGGAAGAGTCCAGGGTAAGCGTTTTG
>JAPDHQ010002278.1:0-15322 GCA_026184515.1 Peronosclerospora sorghi
CCAATATGAGAGAAGACCAAAACCGGTCTAAACTCCAACCAATGTTAAAATGAGCCAATATGTCCACGTGAAGACCCAATATGCCCGTGAAACTCCACAAACGATATCTCCACGTAAAGACCAATCCAGTGAATAGCACGTTCCAAACGTACTTGACTTAAAGTGTCGAGATCGCCAAATCGTACTCCCGTCGAGGGACTTCCGGTGGCCAAAGTGTGCGTGTGGCGCGTCCAGACCGGGTATAATGAGCTAGAGGGGATTACTCGAACCTCTGCTCCCAAACACTCCGCGGCGGGCGGAGGCGACTAGTGTACGTGAAAAGAAGAACGGCGACCCCTAGCTGCGGTGTAGTCCAAGACCAGAAGAGGTTTTTGCCACTTATTCTTAGACCAAAAACCTTTACCGGAAAATCCGTAACCAAAAGACTCTTACTTGGAAAATCCGCAACTAACCAATAATACTACCTCCCTATGGTCCCTAATGTACCCACACAAAATTATGTAAAATACCCAATGTCAGGTGTTCACCCAAGACCAGCGTTCTTGATACTACTTGAATTGATAGGCTGAAAAGCCCCCCTTGTTTAGACCAATCCGAAATTCGACCAACTGCCTTGACCAAAAGTGACCAAATTTGTGGTACACTTCACCACATTCACTTCGTCGGACGTTCAACAATCCCTTAAAGGGTGTCACTCTCGCAACCTAGCTGTAATTGGTTGTCGAGATACAGACACGAGATGATTTGGTATATTTGACTTCACTATACGACTATTACGACTCAAGTTTCCTACGTATCTACGCTACGATGGACGCCAACAACTTTCAACAGCAAGCGCCAAAGATGATCGAAAATTGACAATGGGCGGCTTGGTAATCGTCGATGTTATAATTTAATGTTGGATGGGCAGGAAACAAGGTAATGTATCGTTTAGAACAATGGAAGCTGAGTTCTATGTAGTGTGGCGTCGAAACTTGAAGTTGAAATGCTGGGTTTTCGCGAGATTTTGCACAAAATCGGAGTTGAAGTGAAGCGCTCAATGCACCTATAAATGGTGAAAACCTGTTAATAAAAAAAGTTATACCATAAATACTATCAGATATTTAAAAAGAACTTTCAATTATTCATAGGCTTTAATTAAAGTAAAAAAAACTAATGGATAATGAAGTAGAAATAGGGGTGTTGGAGGATTAGATGGTCCTTCGAAAGGTGGAGCTCGTGGATACTCGAGTAAATTTTGTTTCAAAATTTGATAATTAACAATTGAGGTGAGCCATTTATAACCTGAACACTTTTTGGCGGATAAGCTCACGAAGCCAATGTTGCATATGAAGTGCGTTTTAATTTTTGGTTTAAATGATTACATTCTTGAAAAATATTAAGTTCTATGTGTAGGACAATATCAAATTGGTCTGTTAGTCAGTTTTGGTCCGTTACAAAAATTGGTTTGCGGACTACTGTGGCGCAACTTTTTCATGCACAATGTCGATGCTGAAACGTTTCCTGGTCCATTTTTGTATAGATTTGTAGAAACTTCAGTCGTAGATGTCGTTTGATGCCTTGAATGTACTGAATGTACTGAATTCGTCTTGTTAAATTTTATCGCAACCAAACGTCCGTTAACGATTAAAACAACACCCCAAGACAGTTCGCAGACAGTACAGGAATATAACAAGCCAGGGAATTGTTCATTTGAATACGATTTGAGAAGTTATTATCTATCCTAACATGAAATATGTAGCCGGGTGCGTACACGCACGGTGCGGCTAGCGCACAGAGGAAGAATTTCCTTTAAGCGGCGTTCGCCGCTACTTAGCCGATACGCCCTTATAAAAGGGCTTAGGAGGAGAGAGCTCTCCCACTCGGGGCCAAGATTCCCGGGGTTGTTTACAGATAGCTTTCGCTAACCCCTTGTAACAAGACTTCCCTTATAAAGGGAGGTAGCGTAAGGGAGAACTACCTTAGGCTACAATACTCACTGCGCGCGCAACCGGCCGTGGTCGCGCGCCTAGCTCCGCTAATGCCTTAACGACAAGAAGATCCGCTAATGCCTTAACGGAAAGGTTCCCTTACTAAGGGTGTAGCTAAAGGGAGGGCTCCCTTTAGCTACTGCACTCACTGCGCACGCGACCGGGCGTGGTCGCGCGCCTGTCAGTATTAAGTATTTTTGTAAACTAAATGTATATTTAATATATAATTAGCCTAAATAAATTTAAACTAATGTAAACTATATGTAATACTAAGTAGAATATACCCAATTCGTACCTAGCTAAAATGTAATGTACACACCTGTGTACCGACGCGTGGATGGCTGACACACCGCCACCCAAGGGCTCATGCCCTCATTGGTTAAAATAACCAATGGTTCGAAACCAAACCGGTCAATACTGACCTCAACCGTAGTGTACTCATGTACACCAACACTAAATGTAACTCAAATGTAACCCCGTTACATCCTCCCCCATCAAGACTATTTCTTACGCAATAAACGAAATTTTGTTGGAGAAATCCAACGCCAGTTCCTCTGGCCCTCCATATGTACACCTTCAGCGGTGCTATGGCGTCTCCTCTAGAAGAGGTAGACTAATCCGAGAACTCGGAGGTAGATGCCCTTGGGGATACCTCCCAAACGGTTAACCGCCCCTACAGCGCCGAACGGCATTGTCGGCAGCCTAATCCGTTCCCCAAACGTGAAGAAAATGCACTAACGCGTGCGCAACTATTACCAATCTCGGATGACATATCCGATTCGCCGAAGGCGATCACCACTACTGAGCTGGACGCAGCTCAAGAGGCTCAAAATTCCGCACAGGCGTTACAAGCTTCCTTGCACCTCCCCCATGCGCCCTCCACGGGAAGTATATCGTTTTGGAGGTCCTCGTGACCTCCCAAAGTGGGCCAGGAATGAGGTACAGAAGGGTTTATTCTTCTATACCCCTGGACTCGCGACTGTACAGCCGCAACACATCACACGCCGGAATCAACTCCGGTAAAAACTGCTCACAAAGAAGCATTTCACTTCTACCTCATATCGAGAGCGCCTCGAAAAACAGTCACAGGGTGCCGTTGTTGGGAACCTCCGCGAGGTTCCCTTCATTCTCCTGCAAGGAGAATATGTCAAAGAGGCAGAGCAGAAGTTCCGCGCTTAGGCGGAGGGGAGAAACGTCTCCCCGAGTTTTCTAAAGCTGTACAACAGCTATTCCGAGCGTGACGTTCGGATAGAGAGGGCATTGTGCTTGGCGTTTGCCGGAGCCAAACCCATGGGGAAATCACGTGCCCCTTATCTCATGCGCTATGCTAGCACCCGTGCGCTCACTACGGTGCCGGAGCACAGTGCGGGTTCCGCATCTGCCTCCGGAGGGCTCCCAACTACTGGGAGTGAAGGGGCTTACCCCGCCCCTTTGGTCGTTGACTCACAGCGGTATTCTCCAGCTCGAAAGCGTCAACGACGTCACGGAAATCCTGCCGCAGGGGAGTCTCGAACTCCCACGAACTCTGTGAATGTGGATAACCCTTCCACTTCACCAAATACTTGGTTTGACCCCGATGATGGAGTCGCGCCATCAGACGCTCCGCCCCGTCCTGTCGTCGGGCAGCCTGTCGGCCGCCCTGCCGGGTAGGCCCAACAAACAAACAATAGATTCTTCTAGGTCGCTGGGGCCGTGGAAGGCGCCCAGTGCGCGAGCCGTGGCGGCTACAAGCGCAGACCCGAGCTACACCCGGTCGGGCAGCCTGCCGGCCGCCCTGCCGGGTAGGCCAAACAAACGGACAGGAGCATACAGGGCTGACATCGGGGACTCCTCCCCCCTCAAGCCCTGGGCCACACACACGTGGCGTCAACGTAACCCGCGGATTTACGAATACGTTCACATTAAACGGGGTAAACCCCGTAGATGCATGCACCGAATTGTTTATGGAAAATTTGGCCATAGGAAGCATCTCACTCCGACTCGTTGGAGAATCCGGACATAAACTCCGGAGAATGTCCTCTACAACGCGATTAACGCGTTCCATTTGTCCGTCCGTCTGCTGATGATCCGCAGTGGACATGAGGAGCTTGGTACCTAGCACCTTAAACAACGCCTCCCAAAACTGTACCGTAAAACGGGGATCCCGATCCGATAGAAGGGAATCGGGTAGACCATGCTGTCGAAAGACACGGTCTAGGAACACCTTCGCTGTTCCTTGTCCATCAATGGACTCTGGCACCGCCGCTAGGTGAGCCATTTTGCTCAAACGGTCTACAAAGACCAATATGCCGGTGTTAACGAACTTATCCTTCGGAAAACCGAAGATAAAATCCATGCTGATGGATTTCCAACACTCCGTAGGAACGGATACGCTCACCAAAGGCGCTGCTGAATCTGCAGAGGGTTTGACCCTCAGACACGTCTCACAGGTACGAATATACGTACTGACCCACTTATACATCTTGGGCCACCAATACAAAGCGCTAAAAGCACCGTAGGTCTTATCCCGACCTAAATGACCCCCGGTAGGGGCGTCATGTGCCTCAAAGAGGACTCTGTACTTTAGTTCCCCATCATGAGGAACAACCACCCGCGGAGTGTCCTCCGCGCCCGTGCTATAATATAGCAAACCATCACAGTACCTGTAACGTTTTAAACGAGCTTTAGCTCGAATTGACAGGGTTGGCTCAGACGAGCCAAGTCCCTTTCACCCAACGCACTGATAAGCGCCGTACACTGTGGGTCTTTCTCATACGCCTGGCGTATGAGATCCACCACAGACGAGGTGACGAATGTCGCGTGAGCGAGGTCGTAATCGGGACGACGCGACAACGCGTCTGCAAGCACGTTCTTCTTGCCAGGTTTATACTTAACCTCAAAGTTGTACTCCTCAAAGAAGGAGAGCCAACGGGCCATCCGTTGCGATAGATGAGGCGACTTTGTCGCTGTCCGTAAGGACGCGTGGTCAGTATAAACCACGAATGGCTTTGAGCCGAGTAGGTGAACCCTAAATTTGACTAGAGCATACTTCATTTCAAGTAACGCCTTTTCATGAACGGGATAATTCCGTTCCGCAGCTTTAATCTGCCTCGACTCAAACGCAATCACGCGTTCTCGTCCCGCGTAGTCTGCTTGTAACAAACCACATCCGATTGCGAAATCGGAGACGTCGCAGACGACGCTAAAAGGTTTCCCAGAGTCTCGGAGAGCAAGAACGGGAGGTTTTAACAAGCTCCCCTTTAGCGCTTCGAAAGCGTTTTGGTGTTTGGTTTCCCAACACCAGTCAACATCTTTCCTAAGAAGGCCCGCCAATGGCTTCGCCATTTCAGCGTAGTTCTCGCTGTATTTGTGGAGATAATTGGCTAATACAAGCTACTTCCGTAAATCTCTAAAATTTACAGGCGAAGACCACTCCACAATGGCTTTCACCTTCGCGGGACCGATGAAGCATCCGAGGAAAGGAATTTCCTCAGCACCAAAGATACATTTGGATGCGTTTTCATATAACTGATGCTCTCGCATACATTCGAGCGCCGCTCGAAGATGTATCAGGTGGGTCTGAATATCAGACAAGTCGCCTTCCGCACGACTATGAACGAATATATCGTCGAAGTACGTCTGTGCGTACTTTCTATGAGGGCGGAAGAGTTGGGTCACCAAGCGATTAAAAATCGCTGGTTCATTGTTTGGTTTTCACCAAAACTGACTCGTCCATCGTGGATGAGGAGTTCAACTCCTCTTCCGGACGCAATACGACAACCTCGTCGATTTCATCTGCTTTTACAGCAGTCTCAAACTCGTTGAAGGACATCTCTTCCAACGACAACAGTTCGCCTACCCCAGGCAACCGTTCAAGGCTTACGCCTTATGTGACAATACCTGTCACACTATTCAGCATCCGATAGGACTGCTGACTACTGGCCTCGGGACTCATCCCGAGACCCAGATGGGGGGAGTCAATTGCCCCATCTATTGGAAGCGCCACGCGCCTATCCACAGAGGTCTCTACCTCTACCACCGGTGACTCGCCGGTCTCACCTATTACGGCGTAGCCGGAATCATTTCCGACGTGCAAAAGAGACAAACTTCGGGTCTCTTCGCTTGGAATCGCCTCGCGCTTAACCACAGGGGTCTCTACCCCTACCACTGGAGTCATCTCAGAGGAATCCACCTCTATCAATGGCGACTTGCCAGTCTCACCTATAACGGCGTGGTCGGAATCATTTCCGACGTGCAAAAGAGACAAAATACGGGTCTCTTTGCGTGGAAGTGCCTCGCGCTTAACCACAGGGGTCTCTACCCCTACCACTGGAGTTACCACAGGTAACTCACCAGTCTCGCCGTTCACGGCGTGGGGATTAACCGCCGAATCCCCCTCGTTAAGGAACTCTTCCTTAACTCCGTTGGGAATGATCATTTCAGACATCCCAATCTCTGGTATCTCACGCCAGAATCGCTTTTGCGATCGAGCAAAGGTGGGTTCATGACTCGCCAATTTTTCACCCGATCACGGGTGCGTTGAGCCAATGAGCTTAGACTTCCAGTCTATCCATGGCTCGTGGTGTGGTGAAGTGTACCACAAATTTGGTCACTTTTGGTCCAGGCAGCCGGTCGAATTTCGGATTGGTCTAAACAAAGGGGGCTTGTTAGCCTAATCAGATTCAAGGAGTGTCAAGAACGCAAGTTTTGGTGAGTCACCTGACATGGGTATTTTATATATTTTCATGTGGGTACATATTGGGACCGTAGGGAGGTAGTATTGGTTTGAGTAGTGGATTTGCCTAAAAGAGAAGAAGTCGTTTGGAATCTTTTGGTTTTGCCTTCGGGATAACACCTCAACAGGAGGTCGTTTAAACCTTTTGTAATGGGGTGCCATTACATAATATATATTCAAGTTAGAATATCACAGTTTAATTTCAGACGCGTTGTCTGAAATTTAAATAATAGATTATAAGTTATTATAATCTAAGAAGGAAAAGTCGATTCGGTATAAATATCGAATCTTGCAGGTTAACTAATAGTACAGTTAGTTAAAGACTTGATATTATTATATTAATTAGTTAGTTACTATACTATTAGCCTCTAAGACACCCATTAAATAAACACTCTTAATTTTGCGTTCTAGATAACAAGTGAATATTAATATATTTACTTTAATTATAGGATTAGTTGTTACCAACTAATCCTACCCTAATTGTATTGCGCGCTTCCTCGCACAAATACAGTGTAAGCCAGTAACAGGATCAGTCCTGTTACACCTGGTAGCACTTTGTGGTCCGTCTTAACGACCACAGTTCCGTTCTGCTAGTTAACTAGCGGAGCGAAGATTAAGAGCCGCTCGGCATCATGTCGCGAGACATGTCGGCTGCCGAGCGAGAAAGAACGCTGGAAGAGGTGAATAAACACTTCCCTCACTTCTCGTCGCGTAGCAAAGACGCGACGGCGTAAATGATTCGGTCTATGGGGACCGACATCATTACCTTCCTCAAGAGTAAGTCTCCAGAGGAAGTGGTACAGGTGGTGAACCGCTTTAGGCTAAACCACCTAGAAAAGTCAGAACGGCCCGCGCCAGAGGCAGCGCGGACCGCAACTGCACCTGCAACGCATAGAGTTGAAGTAGTAAAAGCGCTAGTACCGCCCTTTACCGGCGAAGGGGGCGAGCCCCTTCGTATATGGTTCGCAGAGGTGGAATATGCCATCTCTGCGCAAAATATTATTGACGAACGTTAACAGGCGTACTTCGCCACAACATGTCTAGGCGGAAGAGCCAAGTCATGGGCGATGAGTCGCAGAGCCACTGATGACTCTGCGTTCCTTACTTATAAGGAATTAAAAGCTGAGCTAAAGCTCAACTTTGAAGCTCCAGAAATGGAGCTAAGTAGTCGGCAGGAGTTTATGGAACTACGGCAAGGTAAGCTTGACCTTCAAGCTTACGCTCAGAAGACGCAATATTTGCTGTCAAATATTGTGTATGAGCCGGTTCCCCCTGCTATGCAGGTCACTGGCTTCATGAAGGGACTCAATGATGGTCCCGTCAAACAGAGTCTCTATCGGCACCCGCCAGAGACTCTAAGGGATGCCATTGACATGAGCATCCGTGAGGAGTTCAGCATGCGATCAGCGTCATCGCATGCTGGGTACAGCCGAAGGGCTCAACAGCCCTTCGCTTTTGACATGCCACAACGGCATGTCAACAATCAGCAGTCAGGCAGACGAAGCTCACACTTCGTCTCAAGAAACAGCCACCGGCGCCAGAGCATGGGCGGTGGAGGTACAAAGCCGATGGACCTATCAGTTGCGGTTGCTTCGAACACGAAGCAACTGAAATTTAAGAAGAATATTCGCTGCAATAGATGCGCGAAAATGGGGCATTTTGCCCATGAGTGTATGGCACCGCGTCCGGTGCCACGCAGTCAGCGGACGGAACCGTCCGCTGCACGGCGACACCAACAGGGACATCACCCTGTTGGTGCAAAAAACGAGAATCGCCAGTAGGGGCGGGGCGCCCTACTGGGAATGTTATCCCACATGCCGACATAGGTCATGTGAGGGTAATATCGCCTGTCAAAAGGTGCAGGGTGATGGAAAGCCTCTTATCACCCTGGAGGTTAAGCCGCACGGGAGCGATGTCCCCATGCGAGCTTTGTTTGACACAGGAGCGTCAAACAATTTTGTTAGAACTCAGAGTCTAACGCTTTTGAGCTTCGAGGAGGTAGAGACCCCACGAAGTATGTTGTCAGTCCGGTTAGCAACAGGTGCAACCGTGACTATTCCAAAGCGTGTGATTAAAACACACTTCGAGTTGAATGAACTGTCATTCGAGGATGAATTCATCGTCCTCGATTTAGATGACAAGTTCGATGTGATACTTGGAATCCCATGGATGTCCAAGTTTAAACCTTCGATCGACTGGGTTAACCTATCGATCAACTGCGGCGGACGCACAGGATCTGATCATCCTGTGTGTAATCCGGCTGTATCAAAGGATACAACCGCAGCGTCAGACAGTCTGGTGGATAGCGATGGCGCCACCAGCTCTGTTCTGACACGATCAGCGGAAGGTACCTCCGCTGGTGAGAGTCCAGAGAGACTACCACACGCAACAGAAGAGTCGTTGCGTGTTGGAGAGAAACATTCCACGGGTGATAAAGACCACCGTGAGAATGAAGTGATATCCACGGTGGGAAACACCCACCGTGAGAATGAAATAGTATCCACAGTGGGAAACACCCACCGTGAGAATGAAGGTTCCAACACGACGAATGAATTCCGTGTTGATGAGAGTGAACTCACGATCGAGTGCAATCGTGAACAAAACTCCGCGGTGGCCAGTGCCCACCACCTTGCGTTAGCCGTGCGCACGGGTGATAAAGACCACCGTGTCGCAGAAAAGGCGGCCGGTCAGACGAGCACATCTGATCGCCAAAATTCCATGGTAGGCAGTCCACCATGATGATGAGTATTCGCACAAGGTGAATCGTAATCACCGTGTAGCAGCCAATCAGACGAGTGCGTCTGATTGCATGGGCAGTTCCGTCGAGACGATCAACGTCTTGACGCAAACGGAGACCGGATTAGCTACCCAGTATCTGTTGATGGAACACCCTCCGAAAGAAGGTTCGGAGGTGATGGCTCTTCCAGCGCTAAGCTGGAAGAAGTTTATGAGAAACTTGCACGATGGTCAGATCGAACAGATTTGTATCATCGTTGCAACAGATGATGTAGTGGATATTCATGAACGAATATCCACATTACAAATGGAAAACATTGGGAAAGAGGTTCCCAATGATCAAACGAGAGTTCAGCGCTTTGAAGCGCAGAGCTGGGAGTCGCTTAAAGCGAACTCCCCATTTTATGAGGTACTTCGAGAATACGCTGACGTATTCCCAGAAGAAGTACCTAGCGAGCTCCCTAAGGATAAGGGAACTCGTCATGAGATTGACCTCGTGCCAGGCACGAAGTATTGTGCTACGCGGCAATGGCCGTTGCCGCGTGATCAGGTAAATGCGATCGACGAGTTTTTCGAAGCTCGTCGTAAATCAGGCCAAGTGCGGGAGTCTACCTCACCGCACTCTACCCCCACCTTTTGTGTGAAGAACTCCACAGGTAGGTGGAGAATCGTTCACGCTTACAACAAGCTGAGCGCAGCGACGGTACCGGCACAGACACCGATACCGCGGAAGGGTGTCATCATAGATGGCATGTGCGGGAGCACGATCTTTAGTGCTCTCGATCTAAGAGATGGATTTTATCAAATCCTAATGGGTGAGAAGGATATCCCTCTCACGGCAGTAAGCACCCGAAGCGACATGCTTTGGGAGTGGCTTGTTATGCCACAGGGGCTTCGGAATGCCCCTGCTACGTTTAACAGATGCGTAACGCATCTATTACGCCTGGTGCGAGAATTCGCACCGAGTTATTTCGATGACGTGCTCATCCATAGTAAGGGTGAACACGATAAAAGCGATGTAGATGTCCATAGGGAGCATCTACGTCGAGTGTTAGAGCTTATGCGTAAGCATAAGCTCTATGCAAATCTGAAGAAGTGCACCTTTGGTGCACCTGAGATACCCGTTCTTGGATGCTTTGTGGGCAAGAACGGGGTGCGTCCTGATCCAGAAATGATCAGGGTGATCGTTGAATGGCCTACGCCAAACAACGTGAAGGAACTTCGAAAGTTCCTTGGATTGGCAACATATTTGCACAAGTATTCGTGCAACTATGCTGAGTTGATACGACCTCTTTCTCAATTACTTAAGAAAGATATCGAATGGCATTGGGATACCCAATGTCAAGATGCTTTTGATGCAGTCAAGCAAAGCTTGACTGAAGCGCCTGTCTTGGCTATAGCCGATAACGAGCGTCCGTTCCACGTCGTTTGCGACGCGAGCGATTTCGCTATCGGCTGTGCTTTGATGCAGCGTGATCACGATGATCGTGATCGCGTAATCTGCTATCAATCGCGTCAGTTGCGCCCAGCCGAGCGCAACTATCCAGTGCATGACAAGGAACTCCTTGCCATGAAGTACGCACTGGCTAAGTTTCGGATCTATCTATTGGGAGATAGACCGTTTATGGTTTACACTGACCATGCGTCGCTACGCACGGCCGTGAATTCACCACAAATTTCTCAAAGAATGGCTCGATGGCTGTCATTCTTTGCTGAGTACAACTTTACGGTTGAATACAAACCCGGAAAGTTGAACGTGATAGCAGATGCGCTATCACGAAGGCCCGATTACGAGATGAAACCGTCCGTAACCGAAGGAGCCAGTTTAAACGCAATCCGTTGCACTGCTTCGTCGTCGTCAATTATACGACAAGTACGCGAGGCGTACAAAACAGACGAGGAGACACGTCTGTTGATTGATTACTTACGTAATCAATCAAGTGAGAAACGCGACGAACTCCCAGAGTTCCTCCGCGCTTGCGTGCATCGATATCGACTGCACGATGGTCTTCTGCTTTACAGCACAGACCAAAAAGATGAAAGTCGCATCGTCGTTCCAAACGACGATGATATCAAACAATAAATTATGTTTGAGTATCATGATGCACCGATTTCGTGGCATCAAGGTCGAGAGAAGACATACGCTTCTCTCGCACGTGACTTTTACTGGCGAAACCAGTACAAGTGGGTACGCAAATACGTACGCGCTTGCGAGATTTGCCAGCGCGTTAAGCCTGCGCAGTCTGCACAGGCTCCGCTGCAATCTCTGCCGGTTCCGACAGAGTGTTGGAAGTCCATTACAATGAACTTCGTATTCGGTCTTCCACCCGACAATAGTCGGAAGACCGGAATTGTGGTCTTTGTAGACCGTTTCAGTAAGATCGTACATCTTACTGTAGTATCAGCGAATGTAACCGCCGCTCAAACAGCGCGGATATTCGTTGATACGGTATTCCGTTTGCACGGAATGCCGGAAGAAATTGTCTCGGATAGAGATCCGAGATTTACAGGACGTTTCTGGCAAGAAACGTTCTCATTGTTGGGAACCCAGTTGAAGATGTCAACTTCGGACCATCCGGAAACGGATGGGCAGACGTAACGGGTTAACCGCGTTCTCGGAGCCATGTTGCGATCATACGCACATGCCTTTGAACAGTGGAGTGACTACCTGTCACTCACTGAATTCGCGATTAACAATTCGGTGCATGCTTCAACTAAGCATTCGCCGTTCTACGTGAATGCCTTAAGGCATCCACGAACCCCAGCTTTACTTGGCGGTACGCCAAATCTAAGTGGGGGAAGGACCCGCTCAAATTCTGAGCGAGTCAATGCGCAAGTTGCGACTGTAACTTGTGAACAAAACGATGGCCCTTCTACTGAAAATACAGTAGAAGCGGAAGCAGCTTCAATTAAAACTGAAGCTGCATACGATGAATATGTGTCTGCAGCAATGGCTGCAGACAACGAGGACAATGCACCTACTGCTGATAAAGCAGTAGATGAATTTGTATTACAGCGTCAAGCTGTAATACGCTATGTAAAGGATGCACTTGCCTCTGCTTTTAATAAGCAGAAGCAAAATGCAGATAAACAAGGAAGGAAGAACAAAAACTCCTTTCTTAAAGGTGAATTAGTATTACTAAGTACTACTAATTTGCCTACACATTCAATAAGCAACTTCCCTACACGGAAGTTGCTTCTTAAGTACATTGGCCCCTTCAAGGTCCAAGAGATTCGGGGGAATGCCTATACCTTAGACATTCCCACAGCAATGCGGCTCCACCCAACATTCTATGTTGGGCGGCTCAAGCCGTATCACTCGTCTTCGTCTTACGACGAGACGCAGAACCACGGGAGATGCCGTGCTTCTCCAAGTCTCCCAAGAGAGACTTGTAATCGGCCTCCAGCCGTTGGTGAGCAGAGCGGAGAGTCGTTACCTCCGCCTTCGACTGCTCGAGATCAGCCGTGCGCCGATCGAGCTCTCTCTTATAGCGAGAAAGCCCAATGTACAGAAGATCATTCTTCTGCTGGAGGGCAGTGTGCGCTCCGAGGATGTCGCGGACATCCTCGCGAAGAGACCGATATGTCTTCACACAGTGAGACATATCGCTGCTCAAGGAGGAATAACCCTCCTCGAGCTTGCGGAGCGAAGAACCATGCTCCGCAACAACAACGGCGAGGGAATTCTCAACCTCCGCCGCCCCTGATTGATAATCAGGGGAATAAGCGATATATCCTCGAGCGCTTGATCTCGAAGCGCTCGGTGCCTTCGAAGAAGGGGCAGCGTACCGAGTACTTGGTACGCTGGCTGGGATATCCCCAAGAGTTCGACTCTTGGGAACCGATTGAGGTTCTGAGGGCCGACGCCCCAGACCTTTTGACTGAGTTTGAGAAGAAGTCTCAAACTCATAATGCGAAGTAGCATCAACAGTAGGTGTTGATGCATTCAGGGTATCAATTAAATCCTGAATTTCGGCGGGTACGGAAAAGCCACCGTACCCCCGCAACTCCTCCTCTGACAGACGAGGAGCGCCCTGCGTACACCGCGGGCAAATGAGGTGAGAAGGGACACCACACTTTAACCCTTCTTTGAGGCAAGCAAAATGGATGTATTCCATTTTGCCTGTTCGAGAGTGCTTTAAAAAGCGCTCGCGCATTACGTGAACTTTATCCACGTAATCATCTGGGCTTTTGTTGTAGTTGTCAACAAAAGCGTTCCAACTCTGAGTCAGGGAGTCTTTATCGTCCCTGTTCTTCCTTGACCCTTTCCGGCTCGAATAATATCGAACCTGGAAAAAGAGGTCAATAAAGTACAGACGTCTATCGTCTGTACTTCGATCGAATCGACGTGACTGGATGTCTTCGCAGTCATCCAGCACGTTGATATCTAATAACGCATACTGGCAGTCCCGTTTACGGTGACCGCCACTGTTGGGGGCAATAGCCCAGCCAGGGGTCCAAAACCCCACCCTGTACGGAACATGTGGTTCCGTACGATGATACGCTTTAGAAGCGGCAGGCGACGCTTCTGTTCGAGCCCTTTTAGCAGGCGGAGCACCGCCTGCTTCAACACCACGCGCCGGGGTTAAATCACCCCGACGTGGAGAAGTACTTGGTCCAGGTGGGGCTCTGCGTTCCCGCAACCACCTGTGATAATCATTGTCGCTGTCATAGCAGACAGCGACACCAGAGTCGTCATCGCTGTTAGGCGATGAGCACCTAGCGAGTTTCGACTCGCTAGATCCTTTAGTGGGGACACCTGTATCCCCATCACTTTGTTCGGAGTCAGAACTCCCGAACATGGCCCTCTTGGCAACACGCCATTCGGAAGTTGCCATCGTGCGAGATGTTGCATTAGCACCATCTCCCTGTTTCTTGTCAGATGCCGCCTTAGCAGCATATGTGGTCGAAGACGGTACGTCTTCCGACCTTTGCGTAGTTGACGCTGCTAATGCAGCGTCACCGTTGTCACTCAACACCTCAGCACCTAGTGCTGAGGCGGAGGAAGAAGTTCCTTCATTGTTTTCAGCAGCGCTCTTTAGAGCGCCGCCGCCGTGTGTCTTGACCATCGAGTCGATGGTCAATCAGTTGGTGAATGAGAAATTCTGACCAACAAGTGCCACCCATAATTGGCCAAAATAAGAATTATTATTGGCCAACCACCTTAAGTGGGGGGTGATGTAATGGGGTGCCATTACATAATAGATATTCAAGTTAGAATATCACAGTTTAATTTCAGACGCGTTGTCTGAAATTTAAATAATAGATTATAAGTTATTATAATCTAAGAAGGAAAAGTCGATTCGGTATAAATACCGAATCTTGCAGGTTAACTAATAGTACAGTTAGTTAAAGACTTGATATTATTATATTAATTAGTTAGTTACTATACTATTAGCCTCTAAGCCACCCATTAAATAAACACTCTTAATTTTGCGTTCTAGATAACAAGTGAATATTAATATATTTACTTTAATTATAGGATTAGTTGTTACCAACTAATCCTACCCTAATTGTATTGCGCGCTTCCTCGCACAAATACAGTGTAAGCCAGTAACAGGATCAGTCCTGTTACACCTTTGCTATGTGCATCAGTCGCCTCCGCCCGCCGCGGAGTGTTTGGGAGCAGAGGTTCGAGTAATCCCCTCTAGCTCATTATACCCGGTCTGGACGCGCCACACGCGCATTTGGCCAGCCGGAAGTCCCTCGACGGGAGCACGCATTGGTCGACTTCCTCAAGTTTAAGTCAAGTACGTTTGGAACGTGCTATTCACTGGATTGGTCTTTACGTGGAGATATCGTTTGTGGAGTTTCACGGGCATATTGGGTCTTCACGTGGACATATTGGCTCATTGTAACATTGGTTGGAGTTTAGACCGGTTTTGGTCTTCTCTCATATTGG
>JAPDHQ010002331.1:0-11122 GCA_026184515.1 Peronosclerospora sorghi
AGACCGTGCTGGCTAGGTGTACCTAGGGCGGAACTATTCACCCCAGGTACGTACAGACCAGAAACACTTCCAAAAGATAAATTCCAATAGGTCGATCGTCCAAACGATCTAGACCTGACCAATACGAAATAATAGAGGGTAGACCAATCAACCGGTCTAGCCCCTGACCAATATGAGAGAAGACCAAAACCGATCTAAACTCCAACCAATGTTACAATAAGCCAATATGTCCACGTAAAGACCCAATATGCCCGTGAAACTCCACAAACGATATTTCCACGTAAAGACCAATCCAGTGAATAGCACGTTCCAAACGTACTTGAGTCAAAGTATCGAGATCGCCAAATCGTACTCCCGTCGAGGGACTTCCGGTGGCCAAAGTGCGCGTGCGGCGCGTCCAGACCGGGTATAATAGGCGAGAGGGGATAATTCAACCCTCTGCCCCCAAACACTCCGCGGCGAGCGGAGGCGACTAGTGTACGTGAAAATAATAACGGCGACCCCTTGCTGCGGTGTAGACCAAGACCAGAAGAGGTTTTTGCCACTTATTCCTAGACCAAAAGACTTTTACTTGGAAAATCCGCAACCAAAAGACTTCTACTTGGAAAAATCGCAACTAACCAATAATACTACCTCCCTATGGTCCCTAATGTACCCACACAAAATTATGTAAAATACCAAATGTCAGGTGACTCACCCACGACCTGCGTTCTTGATACTCCTTGAATTTGATAGGCTAAGAAGCCCCCCTTGTTTAGACCAATCGGAAACTCGACCAACTGCCTTGACCAAAAGTGACCAAATTTGTGGTACATTTCACCACAGCCGTCCTTGAGTCCGACCGTGTCGCACAACGATAACGGTCTGACTCACCCATCACTCGACCAACTGGACCTTGGTCACTCACACTTCTTCCCCATGGATCAAACATCTTCGCCACCTGCGCCAGATACTTACTTTACTGCACTCGATCCTCTTATGCTTCCTCTTGACGCTTGTTCTTGTTGTTCTTGCAGAAAATCTATGCGCCGAGTCGCCCCACCTTGCTTCGCCTGTCCGGTCGGCTCGGTCTGACAGCCCATGTAACTCTCGTGCACTTCAAACATCGGAAGGGCGTCAGGCTGAAGCCGACACGCAGATGCAGGATATGCTTGCAGAAAACATGCGTCTCAGGACCCAGGTGGCCCACCAGGCAACACGAGGTGCGCATCTTTGGTCTTCGTCTTGTACCTGTCTTGACCCTCATTTGTCTTCAGCTCTCATCCCTCCCAGAATCGTCAACGCAATAGGTGCATTGCTTAATGCCGATAGGCAGTCCGACGATCATGTTGACCAGCTTCGACCAATTTTAGAGGAGCTGGTAAGCGCGCGTCATGAGCTGTCCCGTCTGGAGGCTCATCAGTCCCATCTCCGGGATCAACTTGCACTTGTTCGCCGGCAGCAGCTGGACGGACAGTTTGACGCGACCTCACTGCGCATACAAGGCGACGACTTCGCCCGACGCATTGCCGAGCTTCAGATTTCAATTCAAGACCAGACCGGGAAGGTCCGGTCTTATCAAGACAAGTCAGACGCTTGGACGCTAGAGTCGGGTCGTCGTCAGGTGGCACTAGACCAGTGCCGCCAGCGCTTGATGAACTTGCTGCATCCGTGTTCGGCTGCTTCCTCCAGCATAGATTGGTCTGATTCGGCAACCTTAGTCTCCTCGGAGCAAGACCAAGACCGCTTGCAGCAGGACCAAGACCGACATCGTTCATTGGCTAATATTCATCAGCCCGAAATTGCACAAAAATCGAAGAAGCGCGCGGACGCGCCGAGTAGCTCGAGGGCGCGGGGCACTGCGCGCGGACCCAGACTCGGGGGGAAGCGTACAGTGCCTCATAAGAGAGCCAAGACACAGGCACTTCTTATGGACTCGGACTCGGACACGGACGAAATCTACAGCCCCTCGGAAAGTCGAGCGCCCTCGCGCCGTACTGCAAATCGCACCAAGCACACAGGGGTCTCGTCCGAGGAGGACTCCAGAGAAGGGTCTTGCGATTCCGAGTTTATGGTCTCCATCCAGTCCAAGTCACGAACGAATTTACGTGAAAGTTTCATCCAAGTGGCGTCGACATTGGGGTCAGAACAGAAGACCGGTTTGACAAGTGACGCCACACCAGTATCGACATCAGCGAAGCCGGCGCCTTCGGTTCTTCCCGGGACATCCGAGCTTCACAAGTACGCTCTACTGAAGAACATGGCGGTTGACACCAGCTCCCTTCCGCCGCGGACGTTTAAAATCACTTTGCCGTGGTCGTCGGGGCAAATCGGCTGTTTGCGCCGATCTACCCTGACCAAGCAGCTTCTGGCCCGGTCTTTCTCTCGCCCGGACCCCTGGCTTTTCCCACCGGCCAAGAAAACCCCTGCCGCGTCTGCATGGAGGGCGGACTTGATTACGTCGGCGCAGATCTCCCGCCTATACGGCGATGAACCATGGAAATTTTTCGAACACCCCAAGATAGGACTTGTGTTCCACTTGACTCCGTGGATCGGCACTTTGCTAGGCCGGGTGAAGAATTTCAACAAGATCCAAGGCCAAGCAATTTGGGAAGCGTCCCACTACTTGGTGCTTCCCCCCGACCGGGTGCGACAAGATCCGGCCCTGGCGACATTCCAGAGAAAGCGCAAGCGACGTCGAATTCGGGCTGGCGAGGCTTGGCAGTCTCTGTGCCAGTAAATTTTGGACGGGATGCGAGCCCGCGAGTGTGACGTCGACGTATTCTTGTACCCGGTGTTCCTCCACATGCCGAGGCGTCGCGTTGAGAAGAACAGACTGCTGGCCGACGACGGCATATGGTACCCCGGTCTTGATTGCGCTGAGCCGGTCGCGGACCTCAAGGATGCTTTGGTCCAGCTTGACCGGAAGGACCCCTGGCGTAACCAGTTTCAGGATAAAGTGCAAAATCATCCGTCGATGGTCATCGTCCGTCTATGGGGCGATAGCAAGTGAAGTAGCAGGAAGTCTACCAGATAACTCGCAATACATGTCATCATTTCTTTTTCATATGTCCAATCGTCAAATCACTTGAGCTAATTTTACCACTCTCTCCATAGTTGCACCGAACACGTTATCGTAAACAGTTCCACCTCCATTACGCAAAATAGTCATCACATTCGTCATTCCGCTACTCCAATTCGTCACAGTTCATCACAATTTCACATCAACTCCGGACCTTCCACATATTCACACCGGTCTAGACCGACCGATGCTACTGCGTGTCTTGGTCTTGGTCTTCATGAGTCTTCATCACTGCGATGCGATTACGACTGACTCGTTCTCGTTCAAACTCTCGTAGAAGAGCCCCACAATTCAAGTCGAGCTCGTCGAACCAAGTTGATTCATCATGGTCCTTCCATCGGACCAGGTACTATCGGTGAGTCCGACCGAACCTGGTCTTCTTGGTCGACCGAACATCTACGACCTTCTCCACTTCAAATTCGTCTTCCTCTAATGGTCGTTCCCAACTCTCCTCCGGAAGTAACGCTTCATCGAAATCAAATCTCTTTTCTTCGTCTACCAGACAGGGAGTTTTGGGTCGATCAGGAAATTCTCGGACCAGCTTCAACTTGGACACATGCACGATCGGGAAGACCTTGTAATCTGTACCAGTTGTTACTAGACGGGCAGCGTGTTCACCAATCAGCTCGGCAACACGGAAAGGGCCGTGCCACATGTGATCCAGCTTCTTCGCATAGCCCTCCTTCACTCGGTCTAGGTATAGCCATACCCTCGCCCCTGGTTCTATACCGTGGGGTCGGACCTGGTCATTTGTCCGGTCTGCCCGGTCTTGTGTGGCCTGACGCAGCTTTTCGTTGACGACTTCTTTTGCATTCTGGTAGTGTTTCTGAACCTGCATGCGCCAACGTCGAGCATCACGATCGCGGGTCCGAGTGCAGCCAATAGGTATCGCGGCTTCAAGAGTGGACCGGGGGTCCCATCCATACGCAAGATAAAAAGGCATTTCTCCTCGGACCCGATCGGTCGACGAGTTGAGTGCAAACACCAGCGTTTCTGCATACTCGTCACAATATCGCTGGTCTGGGTCAGTAACGTACATCTTGATCGCCCTCGTTATGGTCTGCACCATGCGTTCCGCCGATACATTTGCTTGAGGACGATATGCCATCGTAGCACTCTGTTTCTGGACCAGCATGTTATTGAACGACCGGAACACCTCGGCCATAAAACCGGGTTCTCGATCGTGCCTGATGACCAAGCTGGCGCCGAATCTTCGGAACACACATTCTTCGTAGCTCTGGGCGATCTGCTCCGCAGACCGAGATGCACTTGCCTTCGCAATAACTAGACCAGTGAACAGGTCTACCCAGATCAGCAGCTCAGTGTTGCCGCGCGTCGATCTAGGCAGTGACGGTATGTGGTCCATCGCTATGACCTGGAAAGGGTAGGTAGCTTCGATATTTCCGGGCGATCGCCCCTTGATTACCGGTCTACCCTTTCCGGTCTCGCAATCCGTGCAACAGCCCACATATTTCTGCACACTGCGGAAAGACCTCTCCAGTGGAAGTGGGACCTGATCTTGTGATACGTTCTGCCTATGCCCTGATGTCCACCTTCTAGACTCACGTGATAGTTATGAAGGACATCCGGCTGCAGCAACTCGGGGATCACTAATTTCGCCAGTCAGTCCCGGTCTGCACTGTCTTGTTCGGCATCGCGGCAGTAATACAATAATCCATTATCATCCACTTCGTAGCTATCCGCGATCTTGATGCACTATTTCTCTTGATCGTTCGTCAACTTGGAAAGTTTACCACGCAGGTAGGTCTTCAGGTTCATAATCCATTCTCTTCGTCCTGCTCCTTGAGGATCCGCTCCATCCTTAACTGTTGCACTGCGTATTCGTTCAAACGTTCCTTCGGGAACGGTCGGCGAGACTTCTGAGCTTTCGATCTAGTCGCGACCATCACATGCACCTGGACTGGGGCGTTCTTGGGTCCGATCACCTCTGGGAGCCTGTTTATATTCACCAATTCATCCAGAACGGCCTTCTCGGTGATCGTAGCCCCGGTCTGGTCTCGCATGGCTTTGGTCGCGAGGTAGTCGGCGCTTCGGTTCCAGTCCCGTTCACGAGCAATAGCTCGTGGTTGGGGTGGTCCTTCAATGCCTTCATTACTCGATCATTTAGCGTCCTTAGTCGTGGAGACATGCATTCGATCTCTCCGGTGATCTGCCTGATCACTAGGTTGGACTCACCACATATGATGACTCGCCCCTTCTCTTGCGACGACAGCAGGTCCAGACATAGAAGTAGACCTCGGTATTCCGCCTCGTTAACATAAATATCCGGCGTGAAATCGGCAGCGGCTGCAACTATAGACCATTGTGGCAACTTCCACAATATAGCACTATAGGCACCGACCTTCTTCTTCACGCTTGCCGATCCGTCAAAACTTAAGACTAAGAGCTCTTCATCATGGTCGACGGTCGGTGGCGGTCTCGAAACTGACTGCCGAGGTTGCTTCCTCGGGGCAATCGCTATCAATGCCTCGTCCACTTCAGACCGAGGGGTGATACTGGCATCTAATGTGCCCAATATTTCTTCCTCGCCCCCGATGCACTTAACGACCTTGAGGGTCCACTGCGACAAGACCGCCGACCATCTGCCTAGACGTCCGTCCATCCCATTGGCTGATAATAGCCAGGCCAAAGTAGACCGTCTTGACAGGACCTTTATAGGTCGGCCGACCAGCAGGTTGTAACACACATCCAGATTCGTAGCAACGCCAGAACTTCTTTCTCGACAATTCCATAGTTCACTTCATTTGATTTTAGCGTCCGGCTCGTAAACGTGACTGGATGATACACACCATCGTGATCTTGCACTAAAGTGGCCAAGATAGCCCACTTACTGGCATATACAATAATGGTCGGCACTTTTTCGGGAGCGAAATGCTTGAGAACCGGTGCCGTCGCCATCTTAACCTTCAACATACCAAAGGAAAACTGTGCACGCTTCATATGATCTTCGGCCTCCACTTGCGGATAAAACTGCAGCAATACCAGAGTGGGCGCCCTCCTGTAAAGTTGCCCGATCTCCTTACTGCAACATATGATATTCAACTTCCCGGAGCTCATACAACAAAGCCGCGTAGATAGCAAAATCTTCGATGAAGCGGCTGTAGTAGTTTAAACTTCCTAGGAAGGACTGCATTGCCTTCAGAGACTTGGGAAACGGGAGGTTGCTTAACGAATCCAGGTCCTTAGGATTAGCCTCTAGACCATTGTTCGAGACCATATGACATAAATAGGCGACCTTGGACATACCCCAAAAACTTTTTATGGCGTTGATAGATAGGTTCCAGCGGTCGCATGTCTCACACAATCGTTCAACCTTCTCGCACAGATAGTTCTATGACGAGGCAGGTATCAGAATGTCGTCGATGTACGACCGCCTCCCTAGAATGGACGGTCATCTTTCCCGATCGGGTTCACCCTCTGTAAACAAATCATAACTTTTGGCAGGTTCCCGATCGGTCTTGATTTTGAAGTGTCCGTACAGTGCGTTGTCTATCAGCCTTTGATAGATCTGGGGCGTGTTCTTCAGACCGAACGGCATGCGATTCCACTCGAAAAGACCAAACGGCGTCACAAATGGGGAAATCTCACGGGATCGATCAGTCATCGAGACCACCCAAAATCCGCTTGCCATGTCTAGCGAACAATACCAAAAGGTCTTGTCGAGGTCTTCCAACAGATCATTAATCAGCGGCATCGGGTACACCATGAGTTTAGTCAACCGATTTACCAGCCGATAGTCGATGCACAACCTAATGTCGACGCCGTTCTTCTTGATAACAATTACGATCGGCGAGGCCCATGGCGAGGTCGACGGTCTAATAGTCTTGGTATCCAGCAGTCCTTTGATAAGATCAGAAAGCTTTTCCCGGTACTGTGGCGCCACGCGTCGACATCGCTGGGCAATAGGCTTGTCATCTCCAACGTCAATATCGCAAATCGCACCACGGGCTGCAGGTGGTAAGGCATTGCCCTTTCCGATCAGCAGATGTCTTTTCTTCCATATGATACTCTTCAACTGCTCGATCTGGTCTGGACTGTTAAGGTCTTGATCAACCACTTGTATATCATCATTGTGACTTCGGGCGAGTCGGCAGACATTTCAGGGAGGACTGCCATTTGGCTTTCCAGCTCCTGAATGTACTGTTCCCCGCCTTCATGTATACAGACTTGTTCATCTTCTGGGGTGATATCACCTAGACCATCTCGACCGGCTGAACGCCCCTGGTCTTGATCGACGGGATGTCCTTCACTGATATCGGTCTGATTAGGAATACTGTCATGGTCCGACCTAGAAACTTCATGTTCCCCTTCTTCCGTTTCTTGCTCCGCTGTCGCCTGGTCTTGTGCTGACACCACGTTGACTAGCCTCGGCTCGTCTACTTGATGGTCCACCGTTCCTGGTGAATGAGGCGCCTTTCTTCGGACCAACATCTTTTTTGGGGTGACATAACTTGGTCTTTCCACTAAAGGTGAGGTATCCTCTTCCACCGAACCATCATCGCTGATAATATCGGTGGTCGATTGGTATGCCAGGTTTTGCCACTCGACGTACCGCCTCGATATAATCGAGACGAACCCCATCTTCCTTGGTACCTTCCCTTATTCTAACCACATACCGACAATAGTGTTATTGTCCAGTGTCAGAGGATTGTCACCGATATTGGTAACACGGACAAAATCACGTCGACCAGCACTCTTTACGAAGGTCGGGACCCACCGATAGCCCCTGGTCAACCATAACTTCCTCGAACGAAAACCTTTCTTGACCGGGGTATCGGCAGACCGACCAACTGGGATAGTGAGGTCTTGGTCCCACCGGACCAGATCGGTATACGAACCATACAGAGGTCTTCGACCAGCCAACTGGACTTGGAACTCATCCGGGAGCGTAAGCACTCCATGTGACAGGTCTAGGCGAATACCAGCTGGGACCATGAAATCCATACCTACTAAAGCGTCCTGACCAGCCAATTTGCCAACCCAAGCGCTGAAAAAGTAGACCAGCGATCCCGAAAAAGTAATTTTCACACGCGCTCTTCCTTCGGTCATATAAGAGTTTTCACCGATCCCGACGCATTCTTGTCTCTGGGTATCGTCTATACGACATCCGACATTACGAGAAAAGGCGGAGTCGATTATCGAGACTTCAGCTCCAGAGTCGAACAACATCGTCGCTTTCTGGTTATTAATCTTGCCACAGGCTTTCGCCTGCTTAAACCATTTATCAGGCGCGTGATACTCCAGTATCCTCGGGATTTTCCAGGCGGCAAGTCCAACTGCATAACCACCTTGGTCCGGGAGTACTCATCGGTCTTCAGACTGTAGACCGGATGGTCTCGGTCGACGCAATTTGGAATAGAACGTGTATTGTCGGTCTTATCCTCCTTGCCGACATCTGCATAGATGTGAACCGTAGAACGCTCGGATCGATCCATATTCCAACCTGGCGAGCGTTCTAGCTTAACATCTTTTCCGCGTCCGGCGGCAGCATCCCCGCGTGCTTGTCCGGCACATACCACTTGCGTATCATGTTAAAAAATTCTTCAATCTTGCAGTGGCCAGCCTCGTAGTTCTCTCCACATGACTTGCACGCGAAAAGGCAGTGGTCAATAGGGTGACCGCGTCTCTCGCACTTCTTGCACACCATCTTCTTCCAGCAGTTTGGACCATCATGTTTGCTCGACCCACAGTGGGAGCACTTCTGACGAGGTCGGTCCGGATCGGACTTGCTTCCATTCCTTCCCTTCCGGTCTACCTGGTCGGACTTCAACTTGGTCTTCGGGACAGGTCCCGCAACATAGACGTAACAATACTGGTCTTCATCCGATGACTCCTGTCTAGATTGACTTCCACTTTCCCCTTCCGATCCCGTGCTGTCTTCGGTTACGAACGCCTTGACCGCTCGGGTCGGTCTGGTCCAGGGTCTCTTGACCGGATCGGTCTGGGTCTGGGTCTTGGATCGGTAGCAACCTGATCCACCAGCACTCTTCGCCCTCATGCTACGTGACTGCTGTAGCGTCCATAGAGTCTGTTCAACTTCACCCGCGTCCCTACGACGCAGCAGAGTAAGCTGGTCCGCCAGTTCTTGATCGTCCAGGGTACTAATGTAGTGACCCACATGTTCCAGAGCAGCACCGTTCGGCGGGTTATTCTCTTTAATTGTTATGACAGCACGAAGTGCAGCCACGTTCAACCGATGCAAATACTCGATCGGTGTCCTGTCGCTCCGCTTCTGCATATGGTGATACTTGCGGGCACTCGAAAATCCGGAGTTACAATATTGCCCTTCAAACTCTGCACATAGCTGGTACCAGTCAGACCGGACATCCCGACTTAACTGTTGGATCCAGTTGGCAGCCGGTCCTTTTAACAAATCCCGGAAGATCAGACACTTTTCACTTTTCGGGGTCTGGTCTCGCAGGAACGCAGACTTGACCCGACCGAACCAAGACCGGGCCTGGTCTTCACCAGCATCCTTGCCAGTGAAGTCCTTGAGGTCGGTCGTCGCGGCCATACGGATGCGCGGAATCGCAGCAGATCCAAAGTCGTAAGCAATAGTGGAGGCTAGGTTAGCCTTTCGTGGCTTGCCAGCGCTCGTACCGTCTGACCCACAGTGGTCGTCAAGACCGCCGACCGAATCCATGTCACAGTCACTTGTCTTGCTTGGTCTACGCGGTATGGCCGGTTGCGACTTGCGCTTCCATTTGCCAACTTGATTATAACTTTGAGTGGGCTTGTCCACAGATGTTACTGATTCCATATCCACATCTCGGCAAACATTGGCACTTTGCTGGGTAGACCGGTCTTGGACATGTGGGCGCAGAGGTGGTCTAACCCGGTCTTCCATGAAACGCTCCATCATCGTCTCAAACATGGCTTGGACGTTAGCTGGAGTCATGGGCAACGTGTTGATACCCTCCTTTTGCGGAACTGAGACCTGTGGGGGTCGCTGGAGCCCCGACTGGAAAGCAGCCCTTTGCTGCCGCATGTCCCTTTTTTGTTCAGTATGGGCATAGTCCACCCCCATGGTCATCCGCTCGACACCGGTCTCCAACTCTGATGACCTGTTAGAGGCCGGTGGAGACTGATAAACCGATTCGTCATCAGAACCAATGTCGACAAGCGCTGTGGAGGCTTCAGCGACCTTCACTGCTGCGGTGGGAGTTGGGCGGCGAACCTCCCCCACCAGTGGGACCAAATGGTCGTGGAAGGTCGACATCGACGATTTCAGCCTCCAAGTCTCAAATTCAAATAGTTTTTGGACATCGGCGGGGTTCTGCATTTTAATGCCAACCTCCGCCAACATCGCCACCAAGTTCTTCACCAACAGTAATGGGCGATCACTCTGGATCGGCTCGGTAGTGGGACCGAGAAGATTATCGGGGATCTGGAGGTTCAACACCCGAAAGACCACGTGAAAGCGTACAAATCGTTTCAGCTCAAAAATGTAATACATCTTGTTTAGGTCTTCTTCAGTGATGCCTCCATCTCCGACCTGCGACTTTTCTTCGAGGTCGTCTTCGTCGGACGGCATTCCCAACCCTTTCTTGGGAATCTTGGGGACCTTGGGGACCTTGGGGAGGTTGGTCAAATTGTTCTGATCAGCCTCCAAGTATTTTTCGTCTTTTAATTTTCCATCAACTTTTTTATACACATACATAGGATCAGGACCAAGGTCCTGATCCTTTCCGGGACTATAGCAGGACTTGCTATAGTCCCGATTGGCTCCGGTGGGAGCCTTTTGGGGAGGAAAAAAATTATTAATCCCGATCTGGTCATCCACCAGGCCAGACCGGACATCGCGATCTTTATCGAGAACGAAGACGTAAGGTGATAGCCTTTCCTTACGCCCTCTCCAGAACGATTCCAAATTCAAATCATCAAATTCAATCTTTGATGACACCTCGCGGTGATATCCACGATCACCAAGTGATCCGGGCACGCGCACCATTGTGGTGGAGTCAAGTTCGAAATAGAATACATTTGTATCGACAACCTGACCACCAACATCGTGCCCAGCCTTCCAACTTACGGGGGGGG
>JAPDHQ010002342.1:0-12569 GCA_026184515.1 Peronosclerospora sorghi
ATCGCGAGGCAAATCTGATCAATCAAGTTACAGAGGGTTGCGACGGCCAGATCGCGAGGCAAATCTGATCAATCAAGTTACAGAGGCTTGCGACGGCCAGATCACGACGGCCAGATCGCGAGGCAAATCTGATCAATCAAGTTACAGAGAGTTGCGACGGCCAGATCGCGAGGCAAATCTGATCAATCAAGTTACAGAGGGTTGCGACGGACAGATCACGACGGCCAGATCGCGACGGCCAGATCGCGAGGCAATCTTGATAAATCAAATTACAGAGGGTTGCGATGACCAGATCGCGACGGCCAGATCGCGACGGCCAGATCGCGAGGCAAATCTGATCAATCAAGTTACAGAGAGTTGCGACGGCCAGATCGCGACGGCCAGATCGCGAGGCAAATCTGATCAATCAAGTTACAGAGGGTTGCGACGGCCAGATCGCGAGGCAAATCTGATCAATGAAGTTACAGAGGGTTGCGACGGCCAGATCGCGACGGCCAGATCGCGACGGCCAGATCGCGAGGCAAGCTTGATAAATCAAATTACAGAGGGTTGCGATGACCAGATCGCGACGGCCAGATCTCGACGCAAATCTGATCAATCAAGTTACAGAGACTTGCGACGGCCAGATCGCGACGGCCAGATCGCGAGGCAAATCTGATCAATCAAGTTACAGAGGGTTGCGACGGCCAGATAGCGACGGACAGATCGCGACGGCCAGATCGCGTTGTCAAAACTGATCGAATCAA
The DNA here is from genome assembly GCA_026184515.1 of Peronosclerospora sorghi. Lineage (NCBI taxonomy): Eukaryota > Oomycota > Peronosporomycetes > Peronosporales > Peronosporaceae > Peronosclerospora > Peronosclerospora sorghi. Next base: position 747 of record JAPDHQ010002342.1, read on the forward strand.
GTTTCAGAGGGTGCGACGGACAGATCGCGACGGACAGATCGCGACGGCCAGATCGCTATATCAAAACTGATCAATTAAGTTTCAGAGGATGCGGCGGCCAGATTGCAACGGCAAATCTGATCAATCAAATTACAGAGGATTGCGACGGTCCCAGAGTCCAGTATTGAAGTCAGCGCTGAAGTAACCAAGAAGTAGTGGGTGAGAAAAGTGATTGACTTTGATGTAGGAGTTAGTAACACTTAATAGAACGAAATTTCCCCTGTACTGCACAGGTCTCAGGCGACTTTCAAAAACCTTTCCTTTTTAACTTCATACAAAAACCAAGTGTAACACAAGGAAGTAAGTGAGCACACGTCCTAGTGAGTAAAGCAGCAGCCTGTTGAAGTGCTCAAGTGTTGGGGGAATCCCGGGACAGCCTTGGAAGTGCACGCCAAGTGTAATTGATTTATTTGTTGATTCGCACGGAAGTATTAAGTACCCGGGAAGTTAAACAAGGAGTACTGGCTTAATACCTCTTTGTGTTGTTAATTACGTGGAATTATAATAATTTTTAACCCCTTCACGACAACTGGTGCCGCGACCCGGGACTAACGTCGACATCAAACTCAATCTTACATAATGGCATTAGTATTACAATAGGGTGGTCCAGATCTCCATTTTACACTGGAATACTCAGATGATGATGCTAACAGGACTTACACATTTTCTGAAGCGTGTGCAAAGATGACGCAATATCAATAACAGGTGCTTAAATTACCAGGTGATTCGAGCTGTTGGTTTTTCATTATTCGAGATACGTAAGGTGAAGCGGGCTGCACCCAACTTTAGGGTGCGAGACGATCTCACAACATTTGGGAATTTGCAAGTATCTGTGCTGGCACTGGAGGATTTGTTTCCAAACTTGGGGTACGAGATTATCAAACGGGATGAGTTTAAGAGTGCGTGTGATTACGATTTGGCACGGACCGCAGAAGATATTGGATTGATGATGTCTTTGCTATTAGCAGAAAATCAGTGGGAAACATCATTAATGGTATATCGGGAAGAGACTGACAATATCATTCCTACTTATTACATAATAGCAGATACTGTACATACACCGGTAAGGGAGTCTAAAACCCCGGGTGTGTTGGAGATCATTGACAGAAGTGAGTCTGAAGAAGTACCACAGTTGAGACCCAGAAAGATTGCAAAAACTAAGAAGAAGTTGGAGTTTTCATCTGATGGTGATGAAATTATCTCTACACCCAAACCAGCTGGAATCAAACAAGAACCAGGGGTGGCAGCACCTAACCAAGGTCCAGGGGTGGCTGCACCGAAACATGGTTCAGGTATGGCTGCATCCAAACAAGATCCAGTGGTAGCTAATTTGGTGAAGATGATGCAAGATGGATATTTGAGTTTGGAAGAATTATCTAAAGTCACGGCAGTCTTGTCAGCTGGTCGCACACCCAATATACCGAGAGGGGTGCCTAGTGCTTCATATCAAACACCGGCTACGCATCCACGAATGCCTCATAGTATTCCAGGGTATGGTATACCTGGTGGAAGTGCAAACGCATGGGCTCCCTCACCTCAACCTGTTACAGCCATCATCCAGAACACTGAGATAAAACCTTTTGATGGGAATAGGCAGGATGCCGGAAGTGCACGGGCCTTGGTCGCTCGATTCTCACATGTAGCTAATATATCACATTGGAATGATAGTCTACGTCTGGGAGTGTTTGTTGATAGCTTGGCAAGAACGGCATCATGGTGGTATGAGCAACTCGCAGATTCGGTAAAATATGACTGGAGTAAGGTGATTGCGCTTTTCCAAAAGAAGTTTTGTGTGGACAAAGTGTCGCCTCGAGTTATGTATTCAAGATTAACGCAGAAACATGATGAGTTGGCCACCACATATCTATACCGATTAAACTCAGCCGCGTTGCGAGCAGGGATGGATTTTAGACATGCGTTCAACACATCATTATTGGAAGAACATATTCAACAGTTCTTTGATACTATTCATGACCGCACCATACAGATGCAGTATCAACACATAACCTTCTCAACTATCGAGAAGCTAGAAAAGCTACTAATCAAACATGAAGCGCGGCTTATGAGGCCCGGAAAGAAGGTAGCTGCCCGTAAGAACGCTGATGCTATGTATGAAGACCTGCAACCTAGCGTGTATATGATGGGCGGGGAATTACATGCAGCACAGCGGAAACGACCGGTATATGAAGACAAGAGTGTGCGAGCGCCAACAACCCCCAACACTGACAATGTAGTGATCTGTGAGAATTGTAATCGGCGGGGACATGACAAAAGTCACTGCTGGAAATTATTGAAGTGTGAGCATTGCGGTAATGTTGGTCATGATGCAAAGTATTGCCGGAAGTTCATCGAAGAGATGGTCGAGATGCGTGCTAAATTGAAGTCAGGGGAATTGACTGATGCTCAAGTATTGGAGCAGTTAAACGCCTAGCCCCACAGTGCATTGCAACCACTGTCGAGAGGAAAGAGGGGGCATTGTCAAACAAAGTTAAAGCGACACCGGTGTCAACCTACACACAGAAGAAAACCAAGAAAAATAATACATATTGTATGGATGGATCACTCACTTTGGATGAGGATCAAGAAACGAAGAAAACCAAGAAAAATGATACATGTTATATGAATGGATCACTCACTTTGGATGAGGATCAAGAAACGAAGAAAACCAAGAAAAATGATACATATTGTATGGATGGATCACTCATTTTGGATGAGGATCAAGCAGAGAAGAAAAAACAAGAAAAAACAAATAAAAACGCTATTGCCAGAGAGGATAAGACACAAGCCGAACGAATGACAAGTGATGAAGTAACAGAGGCTCCAACATGTGTCTCACACTGGTGGAAAAACATGTGGGAGAAGGAGTATGGAGAATCCAACTAATGGAACGCCTCAACCCAAGAAAATGTTAATGTTGGACAAGGGCGGACATAAATGGTGGTTCATACTCTGTGGAAGATAATGCTGTTGGATCTAAAGGAAGTCGGAACCCAGCAGAAGAGGATACAGCTGAGGTGGAGATGCAGAAGCTTCACAAAATAAAAAGTAAAAGGAGAAAAATAACAAGACATTCAAGAAAATAGCAAGAGCCCTGACGATGTAGTACATCCCTATCACGAACCCATGTTGGTTGTGATGAGTAGGATGCGGACCCGAGTTGGTTGCATAAGGTGGAATAACAAGAGAAAAGCAGAATACAAAAACAAGATACATGTTTAACCAAGAACTGGAATTTTGTTGGAACATGTGGATAAGTCACGTCGCCATTTAGTTTTATTAACGCAATATGGTTAACTATGACGATGGTAATATGAAGAGTGAGCCTATGAGTGCTCCATGAATTAGAATTAAGATGTGAAATTTGTGTATGAATGAGATTGTACGAAGAGAAACCTGTCAGGGTGCTAAAGGTGTGAAACCTGTACGGCAACAACAAAGATCGTACGAAGAGAAACCTGTTAGGGTACTAAAGGTGTGAAACCTGTACATCTATTGAAAACAACAAAGAGAACCGCATAACAAATCAAAGATTGTACGAAGATAAACCTGTCAGGGTTCTAAAGGTGTGAAACATGTACGGCAACAACAAAGATCGTACGAATAGAAACCTGTCAGGGTACTGAAGGTGTGAAACCTGTACATCCATTGAAAACAACAAAGAGAACCGCAAAACAAATCAAAAATTGTACAAAGAGAAACCTGTAAGGGTGCTAAAGGTGTGAAACCTGTACGGCAACAACAAAGATCGTACGAATAGAAACCTGTCAGGGTACTAAAGGTGTGAAACCTGTACTTCTATTGAAAACAACACGGAGAACCGCATAACAAAACAAAGATTGTACGAAGATAAACCTGTCAGGGTGCTAAAGGTGTGAAACCTGTACGACAACAACAAAGATCGTACGAAGAGAAACCTGCAAGGGTACTAAAGGTGTGAAACCTGTACTTCTATTGAAAAAACCCCGGAGAACCGCATAACAAACAAAGATCGTACGAAGAGAAACCTGTCAGGGTGATAAAGGTGTGAAACATGTACGGCTATTGTAAAATAAAACGAAGAAAACATGTATATCGAGGGCGACCGTACGAAGAGATACCCGAAAGGGTCCAGCAGATGCAAAACTTGTATGGAGAGTCACGAGATGTTACGAAAAAAACAAATAAATAAATAAGCCATGGGCAATAAACTGAGCACAGAGGAAGACGAAAATGGCGCGCAGCAGCTTGAGACAAAAAGTGTCAAAAGCGCGAGATAAGACCGACGGTCAGACCAAACTCTGTCAGCCTCACACCATGGCAGCGTTGGCGTGTATTCAGTGGATTCGTGATGAGTTAGAGGCGCACGGCGACCTCGAGACGCTTAATCCACCGCTCGTGGACACTAAATCGCTTTTTGAGTTTGTCAAGGATGGTCGGGCCATGTGTCTGCTCACAAACGCCGTGCTGGAGGGTGAAGAGAATGAACTGCCCAAGAAGTTACAGCGATCGCTGAAGCAGTTGAGTAAATTCCATGCAATGGAACGCGTCCAGCTCTTCATTAAATGGTGTCGCACGCGTTCCAAGTTAGTTAGAGGAACACCACGTTTTTACGACCGTGCACCTATTGGAAGAAGTGAATGAAACAGCCGTCTCAGAAAATATCATGGCCTTACCGAATAAAACGAGGCCTAATCTTAAGGCTGTGAATGCGCTGGCGCAGTTCTACTTTGACGGGGAGGGTAGTAATACGACGGCACGCGCGTCAACAAGCAGCACCACGAGCAGTAGCAGATCTAGCGTTCCCAATGCTAGTAAGCTCAGTTCTTTCCTTAACAAGTTTCCGTCTGCGCCCAGGTCGAAACCACCCATGAGTCACAACCGCGTGTCTTAAACGTCGAGTGTCGCCAGAAGTAACGCGTCCCCACGCGACTTCGAAGAGCCGGTGGCAGCCGAAGATGACAGAAACAATAACAATTCTCGTCTCCGTGTTCCGTTTATCTCTAAAGGAACCAATAACAACAACAGTAACTCATGCACCTCAGCTACGCCACGGAGCAGCATCATAAGTAATGTGTCGTCGGGAGCGTCCACGAGCAAGGAAGAGGGTCGAGAACTACGATCGCGCTCCTTGTCTAGCAAGATATCTGCCTTCTCATGCAGCCACTCACCTTTGTCCAATACATCTACGCCCAAGACGTTGTCTGGGGGCGACACTCCACCATTGTCGCCGCCGGCCTCGCCGCAAAACAAAGTAAAAATCCCTTCTGTATTCTCTACACCAACTTTAAAAGCTCCAAAGTCATCGTCAAAACTCTCGGCATTCCGGAGCACTGTGGACACGACAACATCTGTGATTCCTGCGACGAAAGCACCTACCCAAGACAAGAAAACACCAGAGCCAGCTGTAGAATCGACACCAGAAGAGGCCACAGCACCCATTCCTGAGGATAACCAATCTGAGGAACAAGAAGAAGAAGAAGCAGTAGCTGTCAACAAGGAGGTTCATGTTGAAAAAGAGAGCGTGGACATGGGTGTAAAGGCGGAGAAAAATCTGCTAAAGAAGCCGCCATCGAGCGCCAAGATTCTTGCCTTCTTGCATACTGTAGGATCTAGTAGCATGAAGCTTCCAAATCATGAAGTGTCAGAAGTAGAAGAAGATGACTTTGTTCCGGTGGAAAAAGAAGAAGTCTTTTCAGCTGAAGAAGACTCATCTGCAGCCGAGGAGTAAGTTGCTCCTTTCGACGAAAATGCTGTTGAGAAGGAGGCATCAGAAACTGAAGTGAAGGAAGATGCCGCGATGTTGTCTGTAGACCGTGCTCCTGAAATGCATGATGAAGATGAAGCGGATGTCCAAGAAACTTCTGAGGAGTAAATGGAGTCTCCGGAGGAGGAAACACCGGAGAATCTTGAGACTGTTCCCTCTGCTGTAGAGATAGGTCCACAGCGTAAGGATCTTTTGCAGGAAAATGAGCATCTTGTGACAATGAATGCACCTCTGACCTAAAATTTGGAGAGCGCTGAGGCTTCTCTATCGACAAAAGACGTAGAACTTGAAGCCCTTAAGCAGGAGTTTGACCTCTTAAAAGCGAATCTTGCTGACGAGCAGGCCAAATCTCTAGAAGCGATTTTGGCTGTTGAGAAGCTACAGGAAGCGGTTGCCACAGATGCAGCTGAGGCGCGGGCTAAGCTTATAAAGTCACACCAGTCTTTCACTGAATCGGCAGCTTCTACGAAGAAAAGCTGACGGAACAATTAACGCGAGTGAGCAACAAGTTGCGTCGTTTGAAAGATGATAAGCACCAATCCCAAGCTGATGCCCGCCGAGCCGAGATGCTCGAGACGCTGAATCGATTGTATCCTGGCGTTTGCGGGCGTCTGGTTGATAGATGTAAATCGATTCAACGAAAGTACCACATGTCGGCGGATCTTTTTGCGGACTGGAAGAAGGAAGAGGATTCACTCCCTATTTCTCGGGGTGGGAATGGATTTGACAGCGGTGTAATGGGATCAGGGGGAGGAACAGGAGGTTTATATGAGACCCCGTATGGTGGGAATGACACGTATGGTAACGAGGGCAGTAGTAACGATGATTTTGAGTTTAAGACCGTGGGTGACGATGGCCAAAGTCAAGAAAAGGAAGAAGAAAAAAAACATGTTCGAGTTAAGGGAACACGGTCTCAAAGTGTCACGTCGGAGAGACTTTACTTTAAGCTGTATGGGTGTGGGCAATGGCGTCTTGGCCATGGGATCGCAGGAAGGATTGCTCTTACGTTACACGACAGAAGCAACAGATAGCAATGGCCCGTGGAAGAAATCATGATTGGACCACGTGTAGGCATGTCGAACGTCTTTTTGGATCCGACGGGAGCACATGTGCTCATTTCCATGGAAAATGGATCTAATTTCTGTATACATACGGGATCAACGCGTCCAAAGAAAATCATGAAAGATCAAGCTATGCAGTTTACGTGCGTGGCGTGGGATCGTCAATCTGGATTGCCTGATGAGTCGCAATCGATCTTAATTGGTACAGACTCCGGAGCAGTGTTTGAAGCTGAATTTGAAAGTGGGAAAGAGAAAACCTTTAAGAAAGTGTATCAAATCTAGAATCAAGGATCAATCGCTGGTCTTGCGTTTGAACACTGGAAAGCTCCGTCGGTAGACTTGAGCTATTATGTGATGCTCACGACGTCAGCGTCCGGGAAACGACCGACGAGGATGTTTCAATTCATTGGCGGGGGAGTGAATGGCCTCGAAACGATGTTTAATGAGTACATCAAGCCTGAGAAACTGCGCTTCCAGGAGTTACCAGGCGAGATTACGACGGCCGAATTGCGCTTCTATGCTAAACAAGAGCGGGAACGTGCGAAGGCTTCGGTGTACTCACAGGTGAAGGAGTATACCATGGAGAATATGTATTTGGACTCTCCACAACGATGGAGAACGTGACGACAGGTACATGAATATTAGCGTACCCAAACAAGCATAAGAAGTCTTCGGGTGGTGGTGGGGCTTGAACGCCGCCGATTTCCATGGCAGTCACTCGTTACCACGTGATCTTGCTATTTCCCCGCCATGTCCAAGTAGTATCGAAATTAAGTGGCGTTGTTGTATGGGAGGAATCCTTTGACTCGCGGGTTGGAAATGTACAAGCATTACGGTTGATGATACGTTCAATACTGAGTGGATTTACTCGAATCGACGGATTCTAGAGGTGGTTATTGCAGATGAAGATCGGAATGTGTGGAAACTCTTTCTGAGTAAAGCGATAATGGGCAACGGCAAAGATCGCGATTTTGAGCAGGCGTTGGGATCCTGTCGTAATGGATGGGAGTGTCAGCGCGTCTTGACCGCCCAAGCAGATAAGCTGTTTGAAAAAGGCAAGTTTGATTGTGCTGCAGTCATTTACGCCAAGACGACACGTTCATTTGAAGAAGTGGCATTGAAGTTTTGGAGAAGGAAACGCGGGACTCGTTACCTTTTTTTACTGCAGAAATTGAAGAGTTTATCAAGTGAAGAGAAGACGCAGAATACGGTGCTCTGTTTGTGGATTGTTGAGCTTTTTCTCGATAAGTTTAATGTACTCAAAGGCAGTAAACAGGACGTTGATGCCCATGCAAATCTGTTGTTTGAATTCAAGCACTTTTTGCAAGATCAAAAAAGTTATTTGGGTCCATCCACGACGTTTAATCTCATCTCGAGTCTGGAAGACCGGATGAACTCTTGTTTATGCAACTTTGATTGAAGACTATGAAAAAGTGATTACGTACCACATGTATCGTGGGGACTATGGCGCGGCTATTGAACTGTTGCGTAGCGTGGAAACGTCCAAGGTCGAAGAGCTATGGTACAAGTATTCCCCGGAACTGATCATTCACAAGCCAAGGAGGTCTATGAAGCGTGGTTAGAAGCGACTACATTAAATCCAGCCCGCCTCATCCCATCCATTGTACGTCATGAGCACCAGAAGAGCGCGGTTTCAACGAGTAAAACCACGAAAAGTCGGTCTGTGCTGGATATGGCGCAAAGCATCCGGATGATCGTTTGCTGATCCGTTTCGTGCGTAAGAAGCACAATGACAAGCACTTGTTTGATATTGCGTCTGCATGCGGCTGTGCACGCAGAATGAAAAGAATCGTGCTTGTATATACATTTACTCATCCATGGGATTGTATCAAGATGCAGTGGAGAAAGCTCTTCAAATGGATGTAAGGATTGCAAAAGAAATGGCAGGTATTCCTGAAGATGACGAAACGCGCAAGAAACTATGGACTTTGATCACCAAACACACAATCGATGCGGTAGTAGAGATTAAAGATGCGATGAATATCTTAAAAGAGAGTGATCTTTGAAAATTGAGGACATTTTGCCGTTTTTCCCGGACTTTGTGCTGATAAACGATTTCAAGAAGGAGATCTGCAAATCCTTGGAAGTCTATAATGACCGGATCGAACAGCTTAAGGAAGAAATGCAAGACTAAACTCAGTCTGCCGAACTAATCCGTGCAGATATACAGAAACTGCGTAAACGATGCGCTGTTGGGTCTGGCAATCAACGCTGTGAATTAACTGTACAGAACATTCTGGGCAAAAAGTTTTACCTCTTTCCATGCTCCCACGCTTTCCACGCCAGTGCTTTGCGTCAAGAAATGCAGAAACATCTGAATAGTTTCCAGCGACAGACAGTGAAGCAGTTGATTCAGAAACTCAATGAACTTTCAACTGAAATGCCCGTAAGTACCAATCTTTTTCATCGACCGCTGGCAGATTTTTCCTTCTTGAACTTGTCCTCGAGTGAGAAAGAAGTGACGACGCCGGGCGTTGAAGGAAATAGTGCGGCAGTGAATACCAAAGCGAAGAATGCGGCGAAAGAGCAATCAATTGCGCAGGAAGGAGAGATTGTGCAGCAAAAGCTCGATGAGATTATTGCATCCGAGTGTATTTTCTGCGGCGAGGTCATGATTAACTCCATCCTCACACCGTTCATTACACCGGAGGACGAGGCAAATGAAGGCAGTGAGTGGGCCATCTAAAGTATTGGTGGAGACGAGATGGAGCTGATGCCACGCCTATGACTGACGATTCTTCACGTACATTACTGAATTGGGGTTAATAAGTATGTGTGTGCGTGCCTTTTGCTCGCTTACGCTGAAGTTACGCAAGGGGCGATTGTGGTGAAGTGGAGTCTTTATTTACAGCATGAAGGTGATCTGCGGCATTTATTAATTCTTGGTATATTTTTATCTCACCAAACGCTACACGTTAGCATGATGACACTTTTACGCTGGTGATTTCTTCAAACGCTGAATATTAGTGTTAAAAATTGTGTCAAGCCTTCCATAGGTGAACAATATGAACACTTAGTGTATCATGATGTTAGTAGTGCGAAGGCTTCTGTCTTCTAACAAGATACTTCTATCCATCACTAGCATCGAGTGGTGCTTCTCACATTTCCACAATGTCTTGGCCAAGTTGTTTTGGTTCTAGTATCATAGCAGTGACGCTAACGCTAAGTTGAGCGTCTCCAACCCCATAAATGTCTAGCAATTAGGCGCTAGGGCTCACGAGATAGCAGAGTAACCATACTATGGAAACAAACCATCAGAAACGCCACAGAAAGATAAGACATAGGCGCAACTTACCAGCACAACGGCGGATTCATACTGAGCGGCAGATCCAACCAAAAGTTATGCGCCCTCGGCTTCATAATGCATCACCAAATGGCGCTAGGGCACACGGGATAACAGAGTAACCAGAACACGGACACAAACCATCAGCAACGCCACAGAAAGATAAGACATAGGGGCAACTTACCAGCACAACAGTGGATTCATAACGAGCGGCAGAGCCAACGAAAAGTTATGCGCCCTCGGCTTCGTAATGCATCATCGAATGGCGCTAGGGCACATGATATAACGAGGCCAACATACTGTGAAGAAGAATTGTTAGCATTTCATAAGGGAGTCAATACATAGGCGCAACTTTCCAGCACAACGGCGGGTCCGTACTGAGAGGCAGAGCCAACGTAAAGTTAGGCGCCCTTGGCTGCCTGGGTCGCTCGCTTGGATGGTCTTGAATGTTCTCAAGTGATGAAGTATTTTGATTTTGGATTAGTGATTTTGACCAATCATCAGCAACCTGCGATGGACAGATTCCGACGGACAGATCGCGATGTCAAAGCTAATCAATCAAATTACATAGGGTTGCGACGGCCAGATCGCGACGGCCAGATCGCGAGGCAAATCTGATCAAATCAAGTTACAGACGGTTGCGACGGCCAGATCGCGAGTCAAACCTGATAAATCAAGTTAAAGAGGGTTGCGACGGCTAGATCGCGACGGCCAGATCGCGAGGCAAATCTGATCAAATCAAATTACAGACGGTTGCGACGGCCAGATCGCGAGTCAAACCTGATAAATCAAGTTACAGAGGGTTGCGACGGCAAGATCGCGAGGCAAATCTGATCAATCAAGTTACAGAGGGTTGGGTCGGCCAGATCGCGACGGCCAGATCTCGAGGCAAACCTGATGAATTAAATTACAGACGGTTGCGACGACCAGATCGCGAGGCAAATCTAATCAATCAAGTTACAGAGGGTTGCGATGGCCAGATCGCGAGGCAAATCTAATCAATCAAGTTACAGAGGGTTGGGACGGCCAGATCGAGACGGCCAGATCGCGAGGCAAACCTGATAAATTAAATTACAGAGGGTTGCAACGGCTAGATCGGGACGGCATATCGCGAGGCAAATCTGATAAATCAAGTTACAGGGGGTTGTGACGGCCGGATCGCCATGGCCAGACCGCGAGGCAAATCTGATCAATCAAGTTAAAGAGGGTCGGGACGGCCAAATCGCGACGGCTAGATCGCGAGGCAAAGCTGATCAATCAAGTTACAGAGGGTTGCGACGGCCAAATCGCGACGGCTAGATAGCGAGGCAAATCTGATCAATCAAATTACAGGGTTGCGACGGCCAGATCGCGACGGCTAGATCGCGAGGCAAATCTGATCAATCAAGTCAAAGAGGGTTGCGACGGCCAGATCGCGACGGCCAGATCGCGACGGCCAGATCGCGACGGCCAGATCGCGAGGCAAACCTGATAAATCAAGTTAAAGAGGGTTGCGACGGCCAGATCGCGAGGCAAACCTAATAAATCAAGTTACAGAGGGTTGCGACGGCCAGAACGCGACGGCCAGATCGCGAGGCAAACCTGATAACTCAAATTACAGAGTCTTGCGATGGCCAGATCGCGACGGCCAGATCGCGAGGCAAATCTGATCAATCAAGTTACAGAGGGTTGCGACG
>JAPDHQ010002348.1:1389-12904 GCA_026184515.1 Peronosclerospora sorghi
CGCACTCTACCCCCACCTTTTGTGTGAAGAAGTCCACAGGTGGGTGGAGAATCGTTCACGCTTACAACAAGCTGAACGCAGCGACGGTACCGGCACAGACACCGATACCGCGGAAGGATGTTATCATAGATGGCATGTGCGGGAGCACCATCTTTAGTGCTCTCGATCTAAGATATGGATTTTATCAAATCCTAATGCGTGAGAAGGATATCCCTCTCACGGAAGTAAGCACCCCAAGCGGCATGCTTTGTGAGTGGCTTGTTATGCCACAAGGGCTTCGAATTGCCCCTTCTACGTTTAACAGATGCGTAACGCATCTATTACGCCCGGTGCGAGAATTCGCACCGAGTTTTTTCGATGACGTGTTCATCCATAGTAAGGGTGAACACGATAAAAGCGATGTAGATGTCCATAGGGGGCATCTACGTCGAGTGTTAGAGCTTATGCGTAAGCATAAGCTCTATGCAAATCTAAAGAAGTGCACCTTTGGTGCACCTGAGATACCCATTCTTGGATGCTTTGTGGGCAAGCACGGGGTGCGCTCTGATCCAGAAAAGTTCAGGGTGATCGTGGAATGGCCTACGCCAAACAACGTTAAGGAACTTTGAAAGTTCCTTGGGTTGGCAACATATTTGCACAAGTATTCGTGCAACTATGCTGGGTTGATAAGACCTCTTTCTCAATTACTTAAGAAAGATGTCGAATGGCATTGGGATACCCAATGCCAAGATGCTTTTGATGCAGTCAAGAAAAGCTTGACTGAAGCGCCTGTCTTGGATATAGCCGATAACGAGCGTCCGTTCCACGTCGTTTGTGACGCGAGCGATTTCGCTATCGGCTGTGCTTTGATGCAGCGTGTTCACGATGATCGTGATCGCGTAATCTGCTATCAATCACGTCAGTTGCGCCCAGCCGAGCGCAACTATCCAGTGCATGACAATGAACTCCTTGCCATGAAGTATGCACTGGCCAAGTTTCGGATCTATCTATTGGGAGATAGACCGTTTGTAGTTTACACGGACCATGCGTCGCTACGCACGGCCGTGAATTCACCATACATTTCTCAAAGAACGGCTCGATGGCTGTCATTCTTTGCTGAATACAACTTTACGGTTTAATACAAACCCGGAAAGTTGAACATGATAGCGGATGCGCTATCACGAAGGCCCGATTACGAGACGAAACCGTCCGTAACCGAAGGGGACAGTGCAAACGCGATCCGTTGCACTGCTTTGTCGTCGTCAATTATACGACAAGTACGCGAGGCGTACAAACAGACGAGGAGACACGTCTGTTGATTGATTACTTACGTAATCAATCAAGTGAGAAACGCGACGAGCTCCCAGAGTTCCTCCGCGCTTGCGTGCATCGATATCGACTGCACGATGGTCTGCTGCTTTACAGCACAGACCAAAAAGATGAAAGTCGCATCGTCGTTTGGAACGACGATGATCTCAAACACCAAATTATGTTTGAGTATCATGATGCACCGATTTCGGGGCATCAAGGTCGAGAGAAGACATACGCTTCTCTCGCACGTGACTTTTACTGGCGAAACCAGTACAAGTGGGTACGCAAATACGTACGCGCTTGCGAGATTTTCCAGCGCGTTAAGCCTTCGCAGTCTGCACAGGCTCCGCTGCAATCTCTTCCGGTTCCGACAGAGTGTTGGAAGTCCATTTCAATGGACTTCGTATTCGGTCTTCCACCCGACAATAGTCGGAAGACTGGAATAGTGGTCTTTGTAGACCGTTTCAGTAAGATGGTACATCTTACTGCAGTATCAGCGAACGTAACCGCCGCTCAAACAGCGCGGATATTCGTTGATACGGTATTCCGTTTGCACGGAATACCGGAAGACATTGTCTCGGATAGAGATCCGAGATTTACAGGACGTTTCTGGCAAGAAACGTTCTCATTTTTCGGAACCCAGTTGAAGATGTCAACTGCGGACCATCCGAAAACGGATGGGCAGACGGAACGGGTTAACCGCGTTCTCGGAGACATGTTGCGATCATACGAACATGCCTTTGAACAGTGGAGTGACTACCTGTCACTCACTAAATTCGAGATTAACAATTCGGTGCATGCTTCAACTAAGCATACACCGTTCTACGTGAATGCCTTAAGGCATCCACGAACCCCAGCCTTACTTGGCGGTACACCAAATATAAGTGGGGGAGGGACCCGCTCAAATTTTGAGCGAGCCAATGCGCAAGTTGCGACTGCAACTTGTGAACAAGACGATGGCCCTTCTACTGAAAATACAGTAGAAGCGGAAGCAGCTTCAATTAAAACTGAAGCTTCATACGATGAATATGTGTCTGCAGCAATGGATGCAGACAACGAGGACAATGCACCTACTGCTGATAAAGCAGTAGATGAATTCGTATTACAGCCAAGCTGTAATTCGCTATGTAAGGATGCACTTGCCTCTGCTTTTGATAAGCAGAAGCAAAATGCAGATAAACAAGGAAGGAAGAACAAAAACTCATTTCTTAAAGGTGAATTAGTATTACTAAGTACTACTAATTTGCCTACACATGCAATAAGCAACTTCCCTACACGGAAGTTGCTTCCTAAGTACATTGGACCTTTCAAGGTCCAAGAGATTCGGTGGAATGCCTATACCTTAGACATTCCCACAGCAATGAGGCTCCACCCAACATTCTACATGTTGAGCGGCTCAAACCGTATCATGCGTCTTCGTCTTACGACGAGACGCAGAGCCACGGGAGATGCCGTGCTTCTCCAAGTCTCCCAAGAGAGACTTGTAATCGTCCTCCAGCCGTTGGTGGGCAGAGCGGAGAGTAGTTACCTCCGCCTTCGACTGCTCGAGATCAGCCGTGCGCCCATCGAGCTCTCTCTTATAGCGATAAAGCTCAATGTACAGAAGATCACTCTTCTGCTGGAGGGCAGTGTGCGCTCCGAGGATGTCGCGGACATCCTCGCGAAGAGACCGATATGTCTTCACACAGTGAGACATATCGCTGCTCAAGGAGGAATAACCCTCCTCGAGCTTGCGGAGCGAAGAACCATGCTCCGCAACAACAACGGCGAGGGAATTCTCAACCTCCGCCGCCCCTGATTGATAATCAGGGGAATAAGCGATATATCCTCGAGCGCTTGATCTCGAAGCGCTCGGTGCCTTTGAAGAAGGGGCAGCGTACCGAGTACTTGGTACGCTGGCTGGGATATCCCCAAGAGTTCGACTCTTGGAGCCGATTGATGTTCTGAGGGCCGAAGCCCCATACCTTTTGACTGAGTTTGAGAAGAAGTCTCAAACTCATAATGCGAAGTAGCATCAACAGTAGGTGTTGATGCATTCAGGGTATCAATTACACCCTGAATTTCGGCGGGTACGGAAAAACCACCGTACTCCCGCAACTCCTCCTCTGACAGACGAGGAGCGCCCTGTGTACACCGTGGGCAAACGAGGTGAGAAGGGACACCACAGTTCAACCCTTCTTTGATGCAAGCAAAATGGATGTATTCCATTTTGCCTGTTCGTGAGTGCTATAAAAAGCGCTCGCGCATTACGTCAACTTTATTCACGTAATCATCTGGGCTTTTGTTGTAGTTGTCAACAAAAGCATTCCAACTCTGAGTCAGGGCGTCTTTATCGTCCCTGTTCTTCCTTGACCCTTTCTGGCTCGAATAATATCGAACCTGGAAAAAGAGGTCAATAAAGTACAGACGCCTATCGTCTGTACTTCGATCGAATCGACGTGACTGGATGTCTTCGCAGTCATACAGCACGTTGATATCGAATAACGCATACTGGCAGTCCCGTTTACGGTGACCGCCACTGTTGGGGGCAATAGCCCAGCCAGGGGTCCAAAACCCCACTTTGTACTGAACATGTGGTTCCGTACGATGATACGCTTTAGAAGCGGCAGCCGCCGCTTCTGTTCGAGCCCTTTTAGCAGGCGGAGCACCGCCTTCTTCAACACCACGCGCCGGGGTTAAATCACCCCGTCGTGGAGAAGTACTTGGTCCAGGTGGGGCTCTGCGTTCCCGCAACCACCTGTGATAATCATTGTCGCTGTCATAGCTGACAGCGACACCAGAGTCGTCATCGCTGTTAGGCGATGAGCACCTAGCGAGTTTCGACTCGCTAGATCCTTTAGTGGGGACATCTGTATCCCCATCACTTTGTTCGGAGTCAGAACTCCCGAACATGGCCCTCTTGGCAACACGCCATTCGGAAGTTGCCATGGTGCGAGATGTTGCATTAGCAACATCTCCCTGTTTCTTGTCAGATGCCTCCTTAGCAGCATCTGTGGTCTAAGACGGTACGTTTTCCGACCTTTGCGTAGTTGACGCTGCTGATGCAGCGTCACCGTTGTCACTCAACACCTCAGCACCTAGTGCTGAGGCGGAGGAAGAAGCTCCTTCATTGTTTTCAGCAGCGCTCTTTAGAGCGCCGCCGCCGTGTGTCTTGACCATCGAGTCGATGGTCAATCAGTTGGTGAATGAGAAATTCTGACCAACAAGTGCCACCCATGATTGGCCAAAATAAGAGTTATTATTGGCCAACCACCTTAAGGGGGGGGGTGATGTAATGGGGTGCCATTACATAATAGATATTCAAGTTAGAATATCACAGTTTCATTTCAGACGCGTTGTCTGAAATTTAAATAAGAGATTATTAAGTTATTATAATTTACGAAGGAAAAGTCGATTCGGTATAAATACCGAATCATGCAGGTTAACTAATAGTACAGTTAGTTAAAGACTTGATATTATTATATTAATTAGTTAGTTACTATACTATTAGCCTCTAAACCACCCATTAAATAAACACTCTTAATTTTGCGTTCTAGATAACAAGTGAATATTAATATATTTACTTTAATTATGGGATTAGTTGTTACCAACTAATCCTACCCTAATTGTATTGCGCGCTTCCTCGCACAAATACAGTGTAAGCCAGTAACAGGATCAGTCCTGTTACAATACCTCCCCAATGGTGAGCCGCTCCGACAGCGCCGAGCGGCGTTGTCGGCAGCCTAATCCCTTCCCCGCACGTGAGGAAAATTCACTATCCAGTGCGGAACCCCTGTCCGTATCGGATGATACATCCGAATCGCCAAGGGCGATCATCACTAATGAGCTGGACGCAGCTCAAGACACCCAACTTTCCGCACAGGCACTAAGGGCTGCGTTACGCGCCCCCAAACGCCCGTCAAGGGCGGCTTATAATTTTGATGGTCCTCGTGACCTTCCAAGGTGGGCCAGGCGTTTGGTAAGGACTAGTCTAGCGTCCTATACCCCTGGCCCCGCGGCTGAACAGCCATACCAACGCGAACGCCGTGAGAAACTCCGGCAACAACTGCTTACACAAAAGCAGTTCACTAGCGTCTCGTACCGAGAGCGCTTAAACAGGCAGGCACAAGGTGCCCCTGTTGAGAACCTCCGCGAGGTTCCTTTCGTTCTTTCTCCGGGAGAAAGTGCCGATGATGCAGAGAAGAAGTTACGCGCTTGGGCGGAAGGGGAGAAGCTTCTCCACAGATTCGATAAGCTGCATGACAGCTATTCCCGTCGAGACATTTTGGGTGGAGAGGGTGTTGCACCTTACATTTGCCAAAGATAAGGCGATGGAGCAATTACGTGCTCCGTATCGCACGCGCTACGCCAGCGCCCCTGTCTCCACCATGGTTTCCGGAGACAGTGTGGTCGCCACATCTGCCTCCGGCAAACTACCACTTATTGGGAGTGAAGGGGCTTCTCATGCCCTTCTGGTCGTTGACCCACAGCGGGATTCTCCCGCTCAAAAGCGTCAACGACGTCGCGGCAATCCTGCCGTAGGGGAGTCTCGAACTCCCACGAACTCTGTGAGTGCGGATAACCTTTCCACTTCACCAGATACTGGGTTTGACCCCGATGATGGCGCCGCGCCATCAGCCGCTCCACATGAAAGTGTGGAGTACTCTCCGCATCGAGCATTGGAGGAGGAGGTCGCGCAATTGCGACGTGAGATTCGCGTGCGCTGTGATCGACACAGCCTTCGCATCCATGATCTTCACGAGGGGATCCGCGATGAGCGGGATGCCACTGATCGCTTCGAGAGGCGGCTTGCCTCTCTCGAGACGACCGTTGCGGAGCTTCGTGGTCGCATTTTAGCCCTTTCGGGCTTCCTTCGCCCTGCGGTGCCTTACGGCTATCCTCCTTTCCACCCTCCTCCAGGAGGGGGCCCGCCTCCGGGACCTGGTATGGCTTAAGCATACCGACATAAAAGGTTGGATGCGTACGCATCGCCTTCGGGATGTCTAAGGTGTACGACAAGCCCTTTCGGGATAACACCCTAAAAGGGACCGCAAACCTGGGGCGCAGCTTATTACGCAACACATTTGAAACTGCATGTGTAGGAAGATTTTTAGCGTTTAAGAAAACACTTTCTCCCACTTTGTATACCCTTTTGTTACGCCGCCCCTTGCGGTCAGCTTGCTCCTTCTGCTTGTTTTGGCTTTCGGCCATGGCATCGCAGACGTGTCGTAAGACACTAAGGCGCGTCGATAAAAACTTATCGATGTGCTTTCGCACATATACAGGGCTGACATCGGGGAATCCCCCCCTCAAGCCCTAGGCCACACACACGTGGCGTTAACGGAACCCTCGGATTCACCAATCCGTTCACGTAAAACGGGGTAAACCCCGTAGATGCATGTACCGAATTGTTGATAGCAAATTCAACAATCGGGAGCATCTCACTCCAACTCTTTGGAGAATCCGGACATAAACTCCGGAGAATATCCTCCACAACGCGATTAACGCGTTCCGTCTGACCGTCCGTCTGCGGAGGATCCGCAGTGGACATGAGGAGTTTGGTGCCTAGCACCTTAAGCAACGCTCCCCAAAATTGTCCCGTAAAACGGGGATCCCGATCCGACACAACGGAATCGGGTAGACCATGCTGTCGAAAGACACGGTCTAGGAACACTTTCGCTGTTGCTTGTCCATCTATGGACTCTGACACCGCCGCCAGGTGAGCCATCTTGCTGAAGCGGTCTACAAAGACCAATATGCCGGTGTTCCCGGCCTTATCCTTCGGAAAAACCGAAGATAAAATCCATGCTAATGGATTTCCAACACTCCGTTGGAACCGATAAGCTCGCCAAAGGCGCAGCTGAACTTGCAGAGGGTTTAACCCTCTGACATGTCTCACAGGTGTGTATATACGCACCGACCCACTTATACATATTGGGCCACCAATACAAAGCGCTTAAAGCGCCGTAGGTCTTATCCCGACCTAAATGACCCCTGGTAGGGGCGTCATGTGCCTCAAAGAGGACTCTATACTTCAGTTCCTCATTATGAGGAACTACCACCCGCGGAGTGTCCTCCGCGCTCGTGCTATAAAATAGCAGACCGTCACAATACCTGTAACGGTGTAAACGAGATTTAGCTCGACTTGACAGGGTTGGCTCAGACGAGCCAAGACCCTTTTCACCTAACGCGCGGATAATCGCCGTACATTGTGGGTCTTTCTCATACGCCAGGCGTATGAGATCCACCACAGAAGTGGTGACGAATGTCGCGTGAGCGAGCTCGTTATCGGGACGACGCGACAACGCGTCTGCAAGCACATTTTGCTTGCCAGGTTTATACTTAACCTCAAAGTTGAACTCCGCAAAGAAGGAGAGCCAACGGGCCTTCCGTTGCGAGAGATGAGGCGACTTTGTCGCTGTCCGTAAGGACGCGTGGTCAGTATAAACCACGAACGGCTTCGAGCCGAGTAGGTGAACCCTAAATTTGACAAGAGCGTACTTCATTGCAAGTAGCTCTTTGTCATGAACGGGATAATTCCGTTCCGCAGCTTTAAGCTGCCTCTACTCAAACGCAATTACGCGTTCCCTTCCTGCATCGTCTGCTTGTAACAAAGCACATCCGATTGCAAAATCGGAGGCGTCGCAGACGACACTAAATGGTTTCCCAGAGTCTGGGAGAGCAAGAACGGGAGCTTTTAACAAGCTCCCCTTAACCGCTTCAAAAGCGTTTTGGTGTTCGGTGTCCCAACACCAATCAACATCCTTCTTAAGAAGGTCGTTCAATGGCTTCGACATTTCAGCGTAGTTCTCGCTGTACTTGTGGAGATAGTTGGCTAATCCAAGCCACTTCCGTAAAAAATCTCTAATATCTACAGGCGAAGGCCACTCCACAATGGCTTTCACCTTCGCGGGATCCGCCCGCACTCCATCCTTACCGATGAAGCATCCGAGGAAAGGAATTTCCTCAGCACCAAAGATACACTTGGATGCGTTTGCATATAACTTATGCTCTCGCATACATTCGAGAACTGCTCGAAGGTGTATCAGATGCGTCTGAACATCAGACGAGTCGCCTTCCGCACGACTATGGACGAATATATCGTCGAAGTACGTCTGGGCGTACTTCCTATGAGGGCGGAAGAGTTGAGTCACCAAGCGATTGAAAGTCGCGGGTGCATTTTAAAGCCCTTGTGGCATAACAAGCCACTCCCACAGCATGCCACTAGGCGTGCTAACCGCTGTCATCGGGATATCGGACGCTCGCATGAGCACCTGATAATACCCGTCCACCAGATCTAAGGCACTGTACACAGTACAGCCCGCCATATTGTTCTGGTGGACATCCTTCCGAGGAATCGGAGTCTGCATGGGTACAGTAGCTGAATTCAGCTTGTTGTACGCATTCACAATGCGCCACTTTCCGTTCGGTTTACGAACACAAAAAGTGGGAGATGAGTGGGGAGACTTGCTCTCCCGTACCATCCCTGCCTCTTCTTTCCCCTTGAAGAATGCGTCGATGACGTCGCATTGTTCCTTGGGGAGAGGCCACTGCCTAGTGACGCAGTATTTGGTTCCAGGAACCAAATCAATTTCATGTCGGACTCCTCGATCCGGCGGTAACCCAATCGGCGGGTTGTCACTAATGACATCTCTAAATTCGTTTAATAAGGAATGGTAAGGGTCCTCAGGATCCGCGAGGATCTTGAGGCCGCTTCGGGCATTTAACGCCTGTTTGGTTTTCACCAAAACTGACTCGTCCATCGTGGATGAGGAGTTCAACTCCTCTTACGGCCGCAACACGACGACCTCGTCGATTTCATCTGCTTTGAAAGCAGTTTCAATTCGTTGAAGGACGTCTCCTCCAACGACAACAGTTCACCTACCCCAGGCAACCGTTCCAGGCTTACGCCTTCTGTGACAACACCTTTCACACTATTCAGCATCCGATCGGACTGCTGACTACTGGCCTCGGGACTCATCCCGAGACTCAGATGGGGGGAGGCAATTGCCCCATCTATTGGAAGCGCATCGCGCCTATCCACAGAGGTCTCTACCTCTACCACCGGTGACTCGCCGGTCTCACCTATAACGGCGTAATCGGAATCATTTCCGACGTGCGAAAGAGACGAACTTCGGGTCTCTTCGCTTGGAAGCGCCTCGCGCTTAACCACAGGGGTCTCTACCTCTACCACTGGAGTTTCAACTTGTTCGCCGGACACGGCGTGGTCGGAATCAATTACGACCTGAAGAAGATATAAACTTCGGGTCTCTTCTCTAAGCGCCTCGCGCTTACCCTCAGTGGATTCCACCTCTATCACTGGCGACTCACCAGTCTCGCCTACATCGGCGCGGGGATTAACCGCCGAATCCCCCTCGTTAAGGAACTCTTCCTTAACGCCATTGGGAATGATCATTTCAGACATCCCAATCTCTGGCATCTCACGCCAGAATCGCTTTTGCGATCGAGCAAAGGTGGTTTCATGACTCGCAATGCTTCACCCTACCGCGGGTGCGTTGAGCCAATGGACTTAGACTTCCAGTCTATCCATGGCTCGTGGCGTTCCAGCCACTTCATGCCCAGAATGAGGTCATACCTCGAGTCCAAATCCAGGACTAGGCAACGTTCTAAGCTGTAGAAGTCTGCAAACTTCAGCTTAAGGTCAATCGAGACCTTGGGTACAGAAACCTGTACGCCCGTCGCAAGACGGACCGTGACAACGTCACGAGAACGTGCCTCTAGGGCCTCGGCATACAGCAGGATCTTCTCAACAGAAGCCCGTCTGACATAATTGTCAGACGCTCCAGAGTCTATCAAGACTCTCCAAGGCTTATCAAAGCATTTCACGTCCGCAAGGACTACCAGCAAACCTGGATGTTACACCAACTCGGTGCTAGAAAGCACCGCTTCCCTCGGGGCTTTGTGCTGTCGTCCCCTACCCTGGGGCTTAACAGCACTGATGGGTCCCCCAGCAGGGCGTCCCGCACCTACTGGGAGCCGTCGTTTCCCGACGGCTTGGACAAGGGCTTTTTCCCCACCCTTGGTCCCTTGTAGCGAGTGTCTCGCTGGGTATTTTTTGGACATCTGTTCCTCAGATGATACATGCTCCCACACAGGAAGCATCTCAGCGGCCCACGCCGCTGCAACATGGCTAAGAGCTCTGCCTCGAAGGTCTGTGGAAAAGAGTCAGAGTGACTCTTAGCGGAAGGTTTCTCCTCCGCTTCGACCTGGCTCAGGTCCATGGGTTGAGGCACCACCTTAGAGGAACGGAAGTTCCTCTCGGCGTTGAACGCCATCTTGAATGCCTCTTCCAGGGATTCGGGTCGGCATCGGAACAATTCCGAACGTGCTGGTCCTTCTCTCAGGCCTCCCATGAAGACGGGGATGGACACATCGTCCGAATACGCTTTCGCGTACATCCCTGCCAACAGGGTCTTAAGCTCCTGGATATAAACCTCCAGGTCTTTAGTGCATTGACGGCACCTCAGGAACGCCAGTTGATTCTGGAAGACCAGATCAGGCGTTTCGTACATGTCCTTAAGCTTCTGCTAAAGGACCTTCCATGTTGGAAACACGTCCTTGACTGATTCCGAGCATGTAAACGCCCATGTACGTGCTTTGCCCGTAAGATGGGTCAATGAAAGTCCCACTTACAAGTGATCAGCGGTCATGTTCGCTGTGGCGAAGGCCGATTCGACCTCTCACAACCAAACATAAAGGTTGTCACCCTTCTCTCCGGTGAACTCCTTCATCTTAAACGATAATTGAGGGCGCACGCCCGTGGAATGACCTCCATCACAACTCGCCTCGTGAGCGATGAGGGCATTCACCCTTGTCTTTACGGCCTCAAGGCCCTGCTCCACTAGGAGCTTCATACCTTCTTCCCCCGTTAAGGGTAACAGCCTTTTAAAGGCTTCCTGCTGGACGAGGGTCAAACTATCCCAATCGTCCTGATTCATCCTTTGCAGAGGATGCCTAGTCTACCAACACAGGTGTTGGATTGACTACAAGTGCTACCAGATGTAGCCGGTTGGTATACGCACGGTGCGGCTAGCGCACAGAGGAAGGCTCTTCCTTAAAGCGGTATCTACTGTGGCGAAGCGAAGGCAAATTTTTGGTCACCTTCTGTCAACGGCGTGCCGATCAGCTGGTAAGCGATCGGATTGGTAGAAACAAGGGGGGCTTTTAAGCCTATCATATGCAAGGAGTGTCAAGCACACGGATTTTGGTAAGTCACATGGCATTG
>JAPDHQ010002360.1:0-10655 GCA_026184515.1 Peronosclerospora sorghi
TTACCCTTAATGGGTGACGGAGGCGTGAATCTCCTAGTGGAGCAGGGTCTTGAGCCCGTAAAGGCAAGGGTAAATGCCCTCATCGCTCATGAGGCGAGTTTTAGTGGAGGTCATTCCACGGGGGTGCGCCCTCCATTATCGTTCAAAATAAAGGAGTTCATCGGGGAGAAGGGTGACAACCTTTACGTGTGGTTGGGAGAGGTCGAAACGGCCTTCGCTACAGCGAATGTGATCGCTGATCACTTGCAAGTGGGACTTGCACTGACCCATCTTACGGGCAAAGCCCGTACATGGGCGTTTACGTGCTCGGAGTCAGTCACGGACGTGTTCCCAACGTGGGAGGTCCTTAAGCAGAAGCTTATGGACATGTACGCAACGCCTGATCTGGTTTTCCAGAATCAACTGGCGTTTCTGAGGTGCCGTCAGGGCACTAGGGACCTGGAGACATATATCCAGGAACTTAAGACCATGTTAGCAGGGATGTACGCGAAAGCGTATTCGGACGATGTGTCCATCTCCGTCTTCATGGGTGGCCTGAGGGAAGGGCCAGCACGTTCGGAATTGTTCCGATGTAGACCCGAATCCCTGGGGGAGGCGTTCAAGATGGCGTTCAAAGCCGAGAGGAACTTCCGTTCCTCTAAAGTGGGTCCCGAACCCATGGACCTTAGTCAGGTCGAAGCGGAGGAGAAATCTTCCGCTAAGAGTCATACTGACTCTTTTTCGCAGAGCTTCGAGGCGGAGCTCTTAGCTATGCTGCAGCGACAAGGGACGCTGAGATGCTTCTTGTGTGGAAGCACGGATAATCTGCGGAACAGGTGTCCGAAAAATCCCCAGCGAGACACTCGCTACAAGGGGCCAAGGGTGGGGAAGAATCCCTTGCCCAAGCCGTCGGAAAACGACGGCTCCCAGTAGGTGCGGGGAGCCCTACTGGGGGACCCCTCAGTGCTGTTAAGCCCCAGGGTAGGGGACGACAGCACAAATCCCCGAGGGAAGCGGTACTTTCTAGCACCGAGTTGGTGTACCAGCCAGGTTTGCTGGTAGTCCTTACGGACGTGAAAGGCTTTGATAAGCCTTGGAGAGTCTTGATAGACTCTAGAGCGTCTGACAATTATGTCAGACGGGCTTCTGTTGAGAAGAGTCGGCTGTATGCCGAGGCCCTAGAGGCACGTTCTCGTGACGTTGTCACAGTCCGTCGCAATACGGGTGTACAGGTTACTGTAGCCAAGGTCTCGATTGACTTTAAGCTGAAGTTTGCAGACTTCGACAGCTTAGAACGTTGCCTAGTCCTAGAGTTGGACTCGAGGTATGACCTCATTCTGGGAATAAAGTGGCTGGAACGCCACGAGCCATGGATAGACTGGAAGTCTAAGATTGGCTCAACGCACCCGCGGTCGGGTGAAGCATTGGCGAGTCATGAACCCACCTTCGCTCGATCGCAAAAGCAATTCTGGCGTGAGATGGCAGAGATTGGGATGTCTGAAATGATCATTCCCAATGGCGTAAAGGAAGAGTTCCTTAAAGAGGGGGATTCGGCGGATTCGGCGGTTAATCCCCACGCCGTTAACGGCGAGACTGGTGAGTTGCCAGTGGTAGACGTGGATTCCTTTGAGGCGACTCCAATAGTAGGGGTAGAGACCCCTGTGGTTAAGCGCGAGGCGCTTCCAAGCGAAGAGACCCGTAGTTTGTCTCTTTTGCACGTCGGAAATGATTCCGACCACGCCGTTATAGGCGAGACTGGCAAGTCGCCATTGACAGAGGTGGATTCCTTTTAGACGACTCCAGTGGTAGGTGTAGAGACCCCGGTGGTTAAGCGCGAGGCGCTTCCAAGCGAAGAGACCCAAAGTTTGTCTCTTTTGCACGTCGTAAATGATTCCTACTATGCCGTTATAGGTGAGACCGGCGAATCACCGGCGGTAGAGGTAGAGACATATGTGGATAGGCGCGTGGCGCTTCCAATAGATGGGGCAATTGACTCCCCCCATCTGGGTCTCGGGATGAGTCCCGAGGCCAGTAGTCAGCAGTCCTATCGGATGCTGAATAGTGTGACAGGTGTTGTCACAGAAGGCTTAAGCCTTGAACGGTTGCCTGGGGTAGGCGAACTGTTGTCGTTGGAGGAGATTTCCTTCAACGAGTTTGAATCTGCTGTAAAAGCAGGTGAAATCGACGAGGTTGTCGTGTTGCGTCCGGAAGAAGAGTTGAACTCCTCATCCACGATGGACGAGTCAGTTTTGGTGCAAACCAAACAGGCATTGAATTCCCGAAGCGGTCTCAAGACCCTTGCGGATCTTGAGGACCCTTACCATTTCTTATTAAAGGAATTTGGAGATGTCATTAGTGACAACCCGCCGATGGGGTTACCACGGATCGGGGAGTCCGACATGAAATTGATTTGGTTCCTGGAACCAAATACTGCGTCACTAGGCAGTGGCCTCTCCCCAAGGAACAATGTGACGTCATCGAAGCAGTCTTCAAGGGAAAAGAAGAGGCAGGGATGGTACGGGAGAGCAAGTCTCCTCATTCATCTCCCACTTTTTGTGTTAGTAATCCGAACGGAAAGTGGCGCATTGTGCATGCGTACAACAATCTGAATGCAGCTACTGTACCCATGCAGACTCCGATTCCTCGGAAGGATGTCCTCCAGAACAATATGGCGGGCTGTACTGTGTACAGTGCCTTAGATCTGGTGGACGGGTATTATCAGGTGCTCATGCGAGCGTCCGATATTCCGCTTACAGCGGTCAGAACGCCTAGCTGCATGCTGTGGAAGTGGTTTGTTATGCCACAAGGGCTTTCAAATGCACCAGCGACTTTGAATCGCTTGGTGACTCAACTCTTCCGCCCTCATAGGAAGTACGCTCAGACGTACTTCGACGATATATTCGTCCATAGTCGTGCGGAAGGCGACTCGTCGGATGTTCAGACGCATCTGATACACCTTCAAGCGGTGCTCGAATGTATGCGAGAGCATAAGCTACATGCGAACGCATCCAAATGTGTATTTGGTGCTGAGGAAATTCCTTTACTCGGATGCTTCATTGGTAAGGATGGAGTGCGGGCGGATCCATCGAAGGTGAAAGCCATTGTGGAGTGGCCTTCGACTGTAAATCTTAGAGATTAACGGAAGTGGATTGGATTAGCCAATTATCTCCACAAATACAGCGAGAACTACGCTGAAATGGCGAATCCATTGACCGACCTTCTTAAGAAGGCTGTTGATTGGTGTTGGGAAACCAAACACCAAAACGCTTTTGAAGCGGTAAAGTGGAGCTTGTTAAAAGCTCCCGTTCTTGCTCTCCCAGATTCTGGGAAACCATTTAGTGTCGTCTTCGACGCCTCTGATTTCGCAATCGGATGTGCTTTGTTACAAGCAGACGATGCAGGAAGGGAACGCGTAATTGCGTTTGAGTCGAGGCAGCTTAAAGCTGCAGAACGGAATTAATCCCTTCATGACAAAGAGCTACTTGCA
Organism: Peronosclerospora sorghi; assembly: GCA_026184515.1. Classification (NCBI taxonomy): domain Eukaryota; phylum Oomycota; class Peronosporomycetes; order Peronosporales; family Peronosporaceae; genus Peronosclerospora; species Peronosclerospora sorghi. The sequence continues at coordinate 3,467 of JAPDHQ010002360.1, forward strand.
ATGGAGTATGCTCTGGTCAAATTTAGGGTTCACCTACTCGGCTCAAAGCCGTTCGTGGTTTATACTGACCACGCGTCCTTACGGACAGCGACAAAGTCGCCTCATCTCTCGCAACGGATGGTCCGTTGGCTCTCCTTCTTTGCGGAGTACAACTTTGAGGTTAAGTATAAACCTGGCAAGCAGAACGTGCTTGCAGACACGTTATCGCGTCGTACCGATTACAAGCTTGCTCACGCGACATTCGTCACCACATCTATGGTGGATCTCATACGTCAGGCGTATGAGAAAGACCCACAGTGTACGGCGCTTATCAGCGCGTTAGGTGGAAAGTGACTTCCTCGTCTGAGCCAACCCTGTCAAGTCGAGCTAAAGCTCGTTTACACCGTTACAGGTACTGTGACGGTCTGCTATTTATAGCACGAGCGCGTAGGACACTCCGCGGGTGGTAGTTCCTCATGATGAGCAACTGAAGTATAGAGTCCTCTTTGAGGCACATGACGCCCCTACCGGGGGTCATTTAGGTCGGGATAAGACCTACAGCGCTCTAAGAGCTTTGTATTGGTGGCCCAATATGTATAAATGGGTCGGTGCGTATATACGCACCTGTGAGACGTGTCAGAGGGTTAAACCCTCTGCAAGTTCAGCTGCTCCTTTAACGAGCTTATCGGTTCCAACGGAGTGTTGGAAATCCATTAGCATGGATTTTATCTTCGGTTTTCCGAAGGATAGGGCCGGGAACACCGGCATATTGGTCTTTGTAGACCGATTAAGCAAGATGGCTCACCTGGCGGCGGTGCCAGAGTCCATTGATGGACAAGGAACAGCAAAAGTGTTCCTAGACCGTGTCTTTCGACAGAATGGTCTACCCGATTCCGTGGTGTCGGATCGGGATCCCCGTTTTACGGGACTGTTTTTTGGGGGGGGCGTTGTTGAAGGTGCTGGGCACCAAGCTCCTCTTGTCCACTGCGGATCATCCGCAGACGGACGGTCAAACGGAACGCGTTAATCGCGTTGTTGAGGATATTCTACGGATTTTATGTCCGGATTCTCCAAAGAGTTGGAGTGAGATGCTTCCTATGGCCGAATTTGCTATAAACAATTCGGTGCATGCATCTACGGGGTTTACCCCGTTTTACGTGAGCGGATTAGTGAATCCGAGGGTTCCGTTGACGCCACGTGTGTGTGGCCCAGGGCTTGAGGGGGGAGGATTCCCTGATGTCCGCCCTGTATCTGTGCGAAAGTACATCGATAAGTTTTATCGATGCGCCTTAGTGTCTTACGACACGTTTGCGATGCCATGGCGGAAAGCCAAGACAAGCAAAAGGAACAGGCCTACCGCAAGGGCCGGCGTAACAAAAAGGCGTTAAAAGTAGGAGAAAGTGTTTTATAAACGCTAAAAACCTTCCTACACATGCAGTTTCCAACGTGTTGTGAAATAAACTGCGCCCCTGGTTTGTGGGTCCCTTTAAGGTATTAGCCCGAAAGGGCTTGTCGTATACCTTAGACATCCCGAAGGCGATGCGTACGCATCCAACCTTCTATGTGGGTATGGTGAAGCCATACCGGAACCCTGAGGGACCCTCTCGGAGGAGGGTGAGAAGCCGGATAGCCGAAAGGCGCGACAGGTCGTAACATCTCCGACAGGATTGAAATACGACCCTTAAGCTCCGCAACGAGAGACTCGAGAGAGGCAAGCCGCCCCTCGATGCGTTCATTCGCACTCCCTTCGTTGCGGAGTCCCTCCTGAGAATCTTGGATGCGACGGCTGTGCCGATCACAGCGCTCGTGGAAGTCACGTCGCAATAGCGCGACCCCCTTCTCCAGTGCTCGATACGTAGGGTACTCCACATTACCATGTGGAACGCCTGATGGCACGACGCCATCACCGGGTTGAGACCCAGTACCTGGTGAAGTGGAAAGGGTATCCACATTCCTAGAGCTCGTGGGAATACGAGACTCCCCTGCGGGAGGATTGCCGTGACGTCGTTGACGCTTTCGAGCGGGAGAATCCCACTGAGAGTCAACGACCAAAGGGGCGGAAGAAGCCCCTTCACTCCCAGTAGCTGGGAGTTTGCCGTAGGCAGATGCAGAGTTTGCATTGCTCTCCGGCACCTCACCGAGAGCAGGGCGCGTGTAGTAAGAGGCAGGTAATTGCTCCTGCGCTTTGGCTTGGGCATATGCCAAGTGTAACGCCCTCTCTACCCAAACATCGGGTTCGGAAAAGCTTCATCTCATCAAAGTTGGGGAGCCGCTTCTCCCCTTCCGCCCAAGCGCGTAATGCCCGTTCTGCGTCCTGAAACTTTCGTCCTGTAGGAGAACTTAGATAACCTCGCGGATGATCTCTACGATTGCACCGTGTGCCTGTTTCCCGAGGCGCGCTCGGTAGGAATTGACAGTGAACTGCTTAGGCGTTAGCAGTTTGGCCCGTAGTTGTTTCCGACGCGCGATTTTACGCGGCCGTACAGCCGCAGAACCAGGGGTATAGGAGGCTGAACCCCTCTTCACCTCGTTCTTAGCCTTCTTTTGAGGGTCACGAGGTCCCTTCCGTGCCCGTACGGCAAGTCGGGCTTCATGAACCGTGTCCGGTTCATTGGTGATGGTCGCCTTCGGCGCCCGGATGCATCATCCGTAGTTGGTAGAGGTGGAGCACGAGTTAGCGCGTTTTCCCCAGGTGTGGGGAATGGATTGGATGATCGACACCGCCGTTCGGCGCTGTCGGAGTTGTCAGCCTTTGGGGATATATCCCCAAGGGCATCCACCTCCGAGTTATCGGAATATTTTCCATCCTCAGCACCACTAATGGTGCTCATGGTTATCCAGAGGTTCTGGCAGTTGGAGTTCTCCAACTAAAATTGATTTACTGCGTAAGCAATAGTCTTGATGTGGTAGTATGTAACAGGGTTACATTCTGGTTACATTTAGTATGTGGTGTACGTGAGTACACTACGGTTGGGGTCAGTATTGACCGGTCCGAAAGGTTTGGACCATTGGTTATTTTAACCAATCAGGGAAGGAGCCCTTGGTGAAGGCGTGGCAGCCAGCCACGTCTTAGTACACAGGTGGTGTACACTACATTTTAGCTAGGTACGAATTTAGTAACCTCTAATTAGTATTACATAAAGTTTACATTAGTTTAAATTAATTTAGGCTAATTAGATATTAAATATACATTCAGTTTACATTTCACTCAAAAGAATGCAGGACGCACCACGACCTCGACCGGTCGCGCACGCAGTGAGTGTTGTAGTGTAAGGGAAGTCCTTCCCTTATCTACCCCCTTATTAAGGGAGCCTTGTGTCAAGGCGTTAGCTCGTGCTAACTTGTAAACCAAAGTGGAATCTTGGCCCCGAGTAAGAGAGTGCTCTCTTACTAAGCCCTTTTATAAAGGGCGTATCGGATAAGTAGCGGCACACAGCCGATTAAGGAAAGTCTTCCTCTGTGCGCTAGCCGCACCGGCTACAATATCCCTCCGTCAAGTCCCTCTTGATATTGTCTTTCTCATTCGTGACAATAGAGGCATCACTTTTAATAACCTGGCCGTCAGCATCCAACCGAGATCTAACAATGAATTGGTGCATGTTGACTTGCAGCTCGCCCGCCACGTCCATATAATTGATGTGCGCGTCACGGCAGTTAACTGCATGAAATCTCACGTCCAGATTTACATGCAGCTTCTCACCCAAGGAGGAGTCTACGACCATGTTCTCGTGCGTGATTGGTCTCAAATACGCACGCATTTCCACCAAGAACAGGATGACCATGACGATACCAGTAATGATCGATATCGTAGCCCCGAATTCTGTCTGGACCTTTGAATTCGCGATTCATCTCAGGGTACACGTCAACTTTCTTTAGCACGTGGCTAGGAGAGAGACCGCCATCATCGGGGCTGTCTAAACGGACCGATCCATTTGTTTAGACTGACCGCGTGACATTTTTGTTGGAGAAAGTACATTTTGTGTAGCCTACACTATATATCTAACAACAATGTAGCCATCACGTTAGAGCAACCTAATTCCCCCGTCATGCATTTCGGCCGCCGTGCGTGGCATTTCAACCGCCATGGCTCGTGCTCAGAACTTTTCTTAGTACTACAAAAGCCACTACTGGATTCTCATATCCTGGAGCCAGAACTCTTGAACAGCTAGTGAAGCGGGAGCTGCTGGAGAAGGAGCAGACGCCGCAAATTCGCACGATTTGGAATTAATTTCATGCCGACAAGGACGACGCCATCGCTACAGCGTTAAATGCCACTCAGTTTCACGCTCTCGTGGAACGCGCGAAGAGAGCGCCATACTTTATCTTCCCAGTGTACTGACAGGACGGTTTTTTCAACATTTTGTGCCAGTTCCAGCAGTCATGCTTCCTGATCACGTATCTGGAGGCATTCAAGGAAAACCCCAGCGCTGCACCGCCATGTGTTGCTGTCTAGTTGTATGACAATTTGATTGCGAAAAAAGATCTGGCGCTCATTCGGGCTGATGTTATCCACATGCTCGATAAAAAGGAGTCGCAACTGCTGTTACACCAATTGTAGACAAGCTACCAACGCGACGAATTGTACGATATCGTCGATAAGGTTAACAACAAGCCGAACCAGTTTGATTTTGAACTTTATCGTCGACTGCTAAAGGACATTACGGAGATCACGAAGACAAACAACGACATGGTTTGAGCAAATTGTATCATCTTATATCACCCCCCTTCCCTCATTTTAGCATCTGTTCTAGCAACCAGAGCATGGCCGGAAACGATTCTATACGAAGCATTGTTGGATATATAGTCTAGGCTACATGTAACAGGACTGATCCTGTTACTGGCTTACACTGTATCTTGCGAAGAAGCGCGCAATACAATTAGGGCAGGATTAGTTGGTAACAACTAATCCTATAATAAAAGTAAATATAAAAATATTCACTTTGGTCTTAGAACGCAAAATTAAGAGTGTTTATTTAATGGGTGGTTTAAAGGCTAATAGTATAGTAACTAACTAATTAATATAATAATATCAAGTCTCTAACTAACTGTACTATTAGTTAACCTGCAAGATTCGGTATTTATACCGAATCGACTTTTCCTTCTTAGATTATAATAACTTATAATCTCTTATTTAAATTTCAGACAACGCGTCTGAAATTAAACTGTGATATTCTAACTTGAATATATATTATGTAATGGCACCCCATTACATCACCCCCCACTTAAGGTGGTTGGCCAATAATAACTTCTATTTTGGCCAATCATGGGTGGCACTTGTTGGTTGTTCTCATTTAACAACTGATTGACCATCGACTCGATGGTCAAGGCACACGGCGGCTCTCTAAAGAGCGCTGCTGAAAACAATGAAGGAGCTTCTTCCTCCGCCTCAGCACTAGGTGCTGAGGTGTTGAGTGACAACGGTGACGCTGCATTAGCAGCGTCAACTACGCAAAGGTCGGAAGACGTACCGTCTTCGACCACAGATGCTGCTAAGGCGGCATCTGGCAAGAAACAGGGAGATGTTGCTAATGCAACATCTCGCACGATGGCAACTTCCGAATGGCGTGTTGCCAACAGGGCCATGTTCGGGAAATCTGACTCCGAACAAAGTGATGGGGATACAGCTGTCCCCACTAAAGAATCTAGCGAGTAGAAACTCGCTAGGTGCTCATCGCCCAACAGCGATGACGACTCTGGTGTCGCTGTCAGCTATGACAGCGACAATGATTATCACAGGTGGTTGCGGGAACGCAGAGCCCCACCTGGACCAAGTACTTCTCCACGTCGGGGTGATTTAACCCCGGCGCGTGGTGTTGAAGCAGGCGGTGCTCCGCCTGCTAAAGAGCTCTAACAGAAGCGGCGCCTGCCGCTTCTAAAACGTATCATTGTACGGAACCACATGTTCCGTACAGAGTGGGGTTTTGTACCCCTGGCTGGGCTATTGCCCCCAACAGTGGCGGTCACCGTAAACGGGACTGCCAGTATGCGTTGTTCGATATCAACGTGCTGGATGACTGCGAAGACATCCAGTCACGTCGATTCGATCGAAGTACAGACGATAGACGTCTGTACTTTATTGACCTCTTTTTCCAGGTTCGATATTATTCGAGCCGGAAAGGGTCAAGGAAGAACAGGGACGATAAAGACGGCCTGACTCAGAGTTGGAATGCTTTTGTTGACAACTACAACTGTGGTGAAGTGTACCACAAATTTGGCCACTTTTGGTCAAGGCAGTTGGTCGAGTTTCCGATTGGTCTAAACAAGGGGGCTTTTTAGCCTATCAGATTCAAGGAGTATCAAGAACGCCGGTCTTGGGTGAGTCACCTGACATTGGGTATTTTACATAATTTTGTGTGGGTACATTAGGGACCATAGGGAGGTAGTATGAGGTAGTATTATTGGTTAGTTGTGGTTTTTCCAAGTAAGAGTCTTTTGGTTACGGATTTTCCGGTAAAGGTTTTTGGTCTAGGAATAAGTGGCAAAAACCTCTCTGGTCTTGGTCTACACCGCAGCAAGGGGTCGACGTTCTTCTTTTCACGTACACTAGTCGCCTCCGCCCGCCGCGGAGTGTTTGGGGGCAAAGGGTTGAATTATCCCCTCTCGCCTATTATACCCGGCCTGGACGCGCCGCACGCGCACTTTGGCCACCGGAAGTCCCTCGACGGGAGTACGATTTGGCGATCTCGACACTTTAAGTCAGGTACGTTTGGAACGTTCTATTCACTGGATTGGTCTTTACGTGTAGATATCGTTTGTGGAGTTTCACGGGCATATTGGGTCTTCACGTGGACATATTGGCTCATTGTAACATTGGTTGGAGTTTAGACCGGTTTTGGTCTTCTCTCATATTGGTCAGGGGCTAGACCGGTTGATTGGTCTACCCTCTATTATTTCGTATTGGTCAGGTCTAGATCGTTTTGACGATCGACCTATTGGAATTTAGCTTTTGGAAGTGTTTCTGGTCTGTACGTACCTGGGGTGAAGAGTTCCACCCTAGGTACACCTAGCCAGCACGGTCTCCGATATTCAAGACAGAATCAGATCGATCTGCGATCCCGATCCACCGAGTGTGTAACTAGCCCATTCCATCGGGTACACAAGGTGAGATGAACGTGAGTGAATCGGACCAATTGTCTTTGGATGATGACCGGTCGTCTGCCAGCAGCGGACGATCGGACCAGATTTCGAATGGAGGTCCGCGGGGTACCCC
>JAPDHQ010002369.1:0-11998 GCA_026184515.1 Peronosclerospora sorghi
GATGTGCTTTCGCACAGATAAAGGGCTGACATCAGGGAACCTCCCCCTCAAGCCCTGGGCCACACACACGTGGCGTCAACGGAACCCTCGGATTTACCAATCCGTTCACGTAAAACGGGGTAAACCCCGTAGACGCATGGACCGAATTGTTTATAGCAAATTCGGCCATCGGAAGCATATCACTCCAACTCTTTGTAGAACCTGGCCATAAAATCCGGAGAATATCCTCCACAACGCGATTAACGCGTTCCGTATTACCGTCCGTCTGCGGATGATCCGCAGTGGACATGAGGAGCTTAATGCCTAGCACCTTAAACAACGCTCCAAAGAATTGTCCCGTAAAACGGGAATCCCGATCCGACACAACGGAATCGGGTAGACCATGCTGTCTAAAGACACGGTCTAGGAACACTTTCGCTGTTCCTTGTCCATCAATGGCCTCTGGAACCGCCGCCGGGTGATCCATCTTGCTCAAACGGTCTACAAAGACCAATATGCCGGTGTTCCCGGCCTTATCCTTCGTAAAACCGAAGATAAAATCCATGCTATGGATTTCCAACACTCCGTTAGAACCGACAAGCTCGCCAAAGGCGCAGCTGAACTTACAGAGGGTTTAACCCTCTGAAACGTCTCACAGGTGCGTATGTACGCACCGACCTACTTATACATGTTGAGCCACCAATACAAAGCGCTTAAAGCGCTGTAGGTCTTATCCCGACCTAATTACCCCCGGTAGGGGCGTCATGTGCCTCAAAGAGGACACTATACTTCAGTTCCTCATCATGAGGAACTACCACCCGCGGAGAGTCCTCCGCGCTCGTGCTATAATATAGCAAACCGTCACAGTACCTGTAAATGTGTAAACGAGCTTTAGATCGACTTGACAGGGTTGTCTCAGACGAGCCAAGTCCCTTTCCACCCAACGCGCTGATAAGCGCCGTGCACTGTGGGTCTTTCTCATACGCCTGGCGTATGAGATCCACCACAGATGTGGTGAAGAATGTCGCGTGAGCGAGCTCGTAATCGGGGCGACGCGACAACGCGTCTGCAAGCACGTTCTGCTTGCCAGGTTTATACTTAACCTCAAAGCTGTACTCCGCAAAGAAGGAAAGCCAACGGGGCATCCGTTGCGAGAGATGAGGCGACTTTGTCGCTGTCCGTAAGGACGCGTGGTCAGTATAAACCACGAACGGCTTAGAGCCGAGTAGGTGAACCCCAAATTTGACAAGAGCATACTTCATTGCAAGTAGATCCTTGTCATGAACGGTATAATTCCGTTCCGCAGCTTTAAGCTGCCTCGACTCAAACGCAATCACGCTTTCCCTTCCTGCATCGTCTGCTTGTAACAAAGCACATCCGATTGCGAATTCGGAGGCGTCGCAGACGACACTAAATGGTTTCCCAGAATCTGGGAGAGCAAGAACGGGAGCGTTTAACAAGCTCCCCTTAACCGCTTCAAAAGCGTTTTGGTGTTCAGTTTCCCAACACCAATCAACATCCTTCTTAAGAAGGTCGGTCAATGGCTTCGCCATTTCAGCGTAGTTCTCGCTGTACTTGTGGAGATAGTTGGCTAATCCAAGCCACTTCCGTAAATCTCTAAGATTTACAGGCGAAGGCCACTCCACAATGGCTTTCACCTTCGCGGGATCCGCCCGCACTCCATCCTTACTGATGAAGCATCCGAGGAAAGGAATTTCCTCAGCACCAAAGATACACTTGGATGCGTTTGCATATAACTTATGCTCTCGCATACATTCGAGCACTGCTCGAAGGTGTATCAGATGCGTCTGAACATCAGACGAGTCGCCTTCCGCACGACTATGGACGAATATATCGTCGAAGTACGTCTGAGCGTACTTTCTATGAGGGCGGAAGAGTTGAGTCACCAAGCGATTGAAAGTCGCTGGTGCATTTGAAAGCCCTTGTGGCATAACAATCCACTCCCACAGCATGCCGCTAGGCGTGCTGACCGCTGTAAGCGGAATATCGGACGCTCGCATGAGAACCTGATAATACCCGTCCACCAGATCTAGGGCACTATACACAGTACAGCCCGCCATATTGTTCTGGAGGAAATCCTTACGAGGAATCGGAGTCTGCATGGGTACAGTCGCTGCATTCAGTTTATTGTACGCATGCACAATGCGCCACTTGCGTTCGTTTTACGAGCACAACAAGTGGGAGATGAGTGGGGAGACTTGCTCTCCCGTACGATCCCTGCCTCTTCTTTCCCCTTGAAAAATGCGTCAATGTCGTCGCATTGCTCCTTGGGGAGAGGCCACTGCCTCGTGACGCAGTATTTGGTTCCAGGAACCAAATCAATTTCATGTCGGACTCCCCAATCCGGTGGTAACCCCATCGGCGGGTTGTCACTAATGACATCTCCAAATTCCTTCAGTAAGGAATGGTAAGGGTCCTCAGGATCCGCGAGGATCTTGAGACCGCTTCGGGTATTCAATGCCTGTTTGGTTTTCACCAAAACTGACTCGTCCATCGTGGATGAGGAGTTCAACTCCTCTTGCGGTCGTAATACGACAACCTCGTCGATTTCACCTGCTTTCAAAGCAGTTACCAACTCGTTGAAGGATATTTCCTCCAACGACAACAGTTCGCCTACGCCAGGAAACCGTTCCAGGCTTACGCCTTCTGTGACAAGACCTGTCACACTATTCAGCATCCGATAGGGCTGCTGACTACTGGCCTCGGGCCTCATCCCGACACCCAGATGGGGGGAGTCAATTGCCCCATCTATTGGAAGCGCCTCGCACCTATCCACAGAGGTCTCTACCTCTACCACCGGTGACTCGCCGGTCTCACCTAAAACGGCGTAGTCGGAATCGTTTCCGACGTGCGAAAGAGACGAACTTCGGGTCTCTTCGCTTGGAAACTTCTCGTGCTTAACCACAGGGGTCTCTACCCCTACCACTGGAGTCGCCTCAGAGGAATCCACCTCTGCCAATGGCGACTCACCAGTATCGCCTATAACGGCGTGGTCGGAATCATTTCCGACGTGAAAAATAGACGAACTACGGGTCTCTTTGCTTGGAAGCGCCTCGCGCTTAACCACAGGGGTCTCTACCCCTACCACTGGCGTCGCCTCAGAGGAATCCACCTCTGCTACTGGCAACTCACCATTCTCACCGTTAACGGCGTGGGGATTAACCGCCGAATCCCCCTCGTTAAGGAACTCTTCCTTAACGCCATTGGGAATGATCATTTCAGACATCCCAATTTCTGGCATCTCACGCCAGTATCGCTTTTGCGATCGAGCAAAGGTGGGTTCATGACTCGCCAATGCTTTACCCGATCGCGGGTGCGTTGAGCCAATGGACTGAAACTTCCAGTCTATCCATGGCTCGTGGCGTTCCAGCCATTTCATGCCCAGAATGAGGTCATACCTCGAGTCCAAATCCAGGACTAGGCAACGTTCTAAGCTGTCTAAGTCTGCAAACTTCAGCTTAAGGTCAATAGAGACCATGGGTACAGAAACCTGTACGCCCGTCGCAAGACGGACCGTGACAACGTCACGAGAACGTGCCTCTAGGGCCTCGGCATACAGCCAACTTTTCACAACAGAAGCTCGTCTGCCATAATTGTCAGACGCTCCAGAGTCTATCAAGACTCTCCAAGGCTTATCAAAGCCTTTCACGTCCGCAATGACTACCAGCAAACCTGGCTGGTACACCAACTCGGTGCTAGAAAGCACCGTTTCCCTCGGGGCTTTGTGCTGTCTTCCCCTACCCTGGGGCTTAACAGCACTGAGGGGTCCCCCAGTATGGCGCCACGCACCTACTGGGAGTCGTCGTTTTCCGACGGCTTGTACAAGGGCTTTTCCCCCACCCTGGGTCCCTTGTATCGAGTGTCTCGCTGGAGATTTTTCGGACATCTGTTCTTCAGATGATCCATGCTCCCACACAGGAAGCATCTCAGCGGCCCACGCCGCTGCAACATAGCCAAGAGCTCTGCCTCGAAGCTCTGAGAAAAAGAGTCAGAATGACTCTTAGCGGGGGGTTTCTCCTCCGCTTCGACCTTACTCAGGTTCATGGGTTCCGGACCCACCTTAGAGTAACGAAAGTTCCTCTCGGCGTTGAACGCCATCTTGAACTCCTCCCCCAGGGATTGGGGACGGCATCGGAAGAGCTCCGAACGTGCTGGACCTTCTCATGGGCCGTCCATGAAGACGGGGATGGACACATCGTCCGAATACGCTTTCGCGTACATCCCTGCCAACAGGTCTTAAGTTATTGGATATATGTTTCCAAGTCCCTAGTGCACTGACGGCACCTCAAAAACGCCAGCTGATTCTGGAAAACCAGATCAAGCTTTGCATACATGTCCATAAGCTTCTGCTTAAGGACCTCCCAGGTAGGGAACACGTTCGTGACTGAGTCCGAACACGTAAACGCCCATGCACGGGATTTACCCGTAAGATGGGTCAGTGCAAGTCCCACTTGCAAGTGATCAGCGATCACGTTCGCTGTTTCGAAGGCCGTTTCGACCTCTCGCAGCCACACATAAAGGTTGTCACCCTTCTCCCCGATGAACTCCTTTATCTTAAATGACAATGGGGGACGTACCCCCGTGGAACGACTTCCACCTAAAACTCGCCTCATGAGCGATGAGGGCATTGACCCTTGCCTTTACGGCCTCAAGGCCCTGCTCCACTAGGAGCTTCATGCCTTCGTCACCCATTAAGGATAACAGCCTGTTAAAGGCTTCCTGCTGGACGAGGGTTAACCTATCCCAATCGTCCTGATTCATCCTTTGCAGAGGATGTCTTAGCCTACCAACACGGGTGTTGGATTAACTACAAGTGCTACCAGATGTAGCCGGTGCGTATACGCACGGTGCGACTAGCGCACAGAGGAAGACTTTTCCTTAAAGCGGCGTTCGCCGCTACTCAGCCGATTCGACCTTATAAAGGGCTTTGTAGGAGAGAGCCCTCCTACTCGGGGCCAAGATTCCCGGGTTGGTTTACTGTAGCCTTCTCTACTGCCTTAGCGGCAAGGCTCCCTTACTAAGGGTGTAGCTAAGGGTAGGGCTCCCCTTACGCTACGGCACTCACTACACGCACGACCGGTCGAGGTCGTGCGTCTGTAAGATACAGTGAAATGTAAAGTGAATATATTTAATATGTAATTAGTCTAAATTAATTTAAACTAATGTAAACTATATGTAATACTAAGTAGAACATACCAAATTCGTACCTAGCTAAAATGTAGTGTACACACCTGTGTACCGACACGTGGATGGCTGACACGCCACCCACCCCCCTAGGGCTCCTGCCCTGATTGGTTAAATTAAACAATGGTTCAAAACCCTTCGAACCGGTCAATACTGACCCCAACCGTAGTGTACTCACGTACACCACCAACTAAATGTGACTCGAATGTAACCCTGTTACACTTGCCGTTTGCTGCAATGCCGATGGTTCAGACAAGCTTCCCCTTTGGATCATTGGGAAGTCAAGGAGCCCACGCTGCTTCAAGAACATCAATCTGAACAATCTAGCTTGCGTGTACCGCAACAATTTAAAGGCTTGGATGACGCAAATTATTTTTCTTGAGTGGCTCAAATCGATTGATCTTCGAATGGCTGACAGAAAAGTTCTTTTGATTCTTGACAATTGCGGTGCATATGTTCCTCTTGACGACATTCCGGCCCGCATTCAGCTCCGGAACACTACTGTGTTCTACCTGCCACCAAACACCACATCAAAGCTGCAGCCCTGCGATGATGGGATTATCCGGAACCTCAAGGCCTACTACCGCCGCGCTTTCAACAGCCTTCTCCTGCAGCGTGTGGAGGACAAACTTCCTGATCCTGAGAAGATTGACATTCTTGAGGCAATCAGGATTGCATCCCCGCGTGGAAGAACGAGGTGAAGGCAGAGACCATTGCAAGCTGTTTCCGCCACTGCCAGATTCGCAGCACGGCACCGGAGGATCAGCAGCCAGTTTTGGCAGAGGAGGAGCTTCTCGACCAGGAGGTTGTGGCCGATCTGGAGTCACAGATTCGCCGCTTCCGCTACGCCAATCCCATGGATGTGCGTAACCTCCTCAACTACAGCGAGGAGGATGTTGTCACCTACGCACCTACCTTGGACGAGGTGATTCAGGATCACTTGGTGCCGGAACCCGTGGAAAAACAGGCCGATGATGTAACGGTGTTACATTCGAGTTACATTTAGTGTTGGTGTACATGAGTACACTACGGTTGAGGTCAGTATTGACCGGTTTGAAAGGTTTCGAACCTTTGGTTATTTTAACCAATCAGGGCAGGGGTCCTTGGTGTGGTGGTGTGTCAGCCATCCACGTGTCGGTACACAGGTGTGTACACTACATTTTAGCTAGGTACGAATTTGGAATATTCTACTTAGTATTACATATAGTTTATATTAGTTTAAATTAATTTAGGCTAATTACAGATTAAATATATTCAGTTTACATTTCACTCTAAAGTGCAGTCGCACGACCTCGACCGGTCGCGCGTGCAGTGAGTGTCGTAGGTAAGAGGGAGACCTCCCTTTACTTACATCCCGTAAAGGGAATACAGTCGTTAAGGCTAATTAGTAAACCAACCCGGGAATCTTGGCCCCGAGTAGGAGATCTCACCTACTAAGCCCTTTATAAGGGCGTATCGGCTAAGTAGCGGTAGGCATCGCTTTATGGAAGAGTCTTCCTCTGTGCGCTATCCGCACAGTGTGTGTACGCATCTGCTACATCTGGTAGCACTTGTAGTCAATCCAACACCTGTGTTGGTAGACGACCACATCTCTGCAAAGGATGAACCAGGAGGATTGATGTAAGCTAACCCCCGTCCAAGAGGAAGCCTTTAAAAGACTGTTATCCATACTGGGTGACGATGGCATGCAGCTCCTAGTGTATCAGGGCCTTGTGGCCGTGCGTGAGAGGGTTAACGCCCTCACCGCCCATGAGGCGAATTTTCGTGGAAGTCATTCCACGTATACGGGGGTGCGCCCTCCGTTGTACTTTAAGATAAAGGAATTCACCGGTGAAAAATGTGATAACATTTATGCGTGGCTTCGCGAGGTCGAAACGGCCTTCGTCACAGCGAATGTGATCGAGGATCACTTGCAAGTGGGACTTGCACTGACCCATCTTACGGGCAAAGCCCGTTCATGGGCGTTTACGTGTCCGGATTCGGTCACGAACGTGTTACCGACCTGGGGAGTCCTTACGCATAAGCTTATAGAAATGTATGCCACGCCTGATCTGGTTTTTCAGAATTAGCTGGCGTTTCTGAGGTGCCGTCAGGGCACAAGGGACTTGGAGACATATGTCCAAGAACTGAAGGCCCTGTTGGCAGGGATGTACACGAAAGCGTATTCGGACGATATGTCCATCCCCGTCTTCATGGGAGGCCTGAAAGAAGGGCCAGCACGTTCGGAACTGTTCCGATGCCGACCTGAATCCCTGGAAGAGGCATTCAAGATGGCGTTCAACGCCTAGAGGAACTTCCGTTCCTCTAAGGTGGGTCCAGAACCCATGGACCTGAGTCAGGTCGAAGCGGAGGAGAAACCTCCCGCTAAGAGTCATTCTGACTCTTTTTCACAGAGCTTCGAGGCAGAGCTCTTGGCTATGTTGCAGCGGCGTGGGCCGCTGAGATGCTTCCTGTGTGGGAGCATGGATCATCTGAAGAACAGATGTCCGAAAAATCTCCAGCGAGACACTCGATACAAGGGACCCAGGGTGGGGGAAAAGCCCTTGTACAAGCCGTCGGAAAACGACGACTCCCAGTAGGTGCGTGGCGCCATACTGGGGGACCCCTCAGTGCTGTTAAGCCCCAGGGTAGGGGAAGACAGCACAAAGCCCCGAGGGAAACGGTGCTTTCTAGCACCGAGTTGGTGTACCAGCCAGGTTTGCTGGTAGTCATTGCGGACGTGAAAGGCTTTGATAAGCCTTGGAGATTCTTGATAGACTCTGGAGCGTCTGACAATTATGGCAGACGAGCTTCTGTTGTGAAAAGTTGGCTGTATGCCGAGGCCCTAGAGGCACGTTCTCGTGACGTTGTCACGGTCCGTCTTGCGACGGGCGTACAGGTTTCTGTACCCATGGTCTCTATTGACCTTAAGCTGAAGTTTGCAGACTTAGACAGCTTAGAACGTTGCCTAGTCCTGGATTTGGACTCGAGGTATGACCTCATTCTGGGCATGAAATGGCTGGAACTCCACGAGCCATGGATAGACTGGAAGTCTAAGTCCATTGGCTCAACGCACCCGCGGTCGGGTGATATAGCCGGTGCGTATACGCACGGTGCGGCTAGCGCACAGAGGAAGGCTTTCCTTAAAGCGGCGTTAGCCGCTACTTAGCCTATACGCCCTTATTAAGGGCTTAGTAGGAGAGAGCTCTCCTACTCGGGGCCAAAATTCCCGGGTTAGTTTACTCTAGCCTGTACTAGTGCCTTAACGGCAAGGCTCCCTTACCAAGGGTGTAGCTAAGGGGAGGGTTCCCCTTACTCTACGGCACTCACTACACGCACGATCGGTCGAGGCCGTGCGTCTGTACTAAGGAGTGAAAGTAGAACTGAATATATTTAATATGTAATTATTTAAACTAATATAAACTATATGTAACACTAAGTAGAATATTCCTAATTCGTACCTAGCTAAAATGTAGTGTACACACCTGTATACTGACACGTGGATGGCTGACACACCACCCCAAGGGCCCATGCCCTGATTGGTTAAAATAACCAAAGGTTCGAAACCTTTCAACCCGGCCAATACTGGCCTCAACCGTGGTGTACTCATGTACACCAACACTCAGTGTTACACGAATGTAACCCCGTTACAGGTGAAGCATTGGCGATTCATGAACCCACCTTTGCTCGATCGCAAAAGCGATTCTGGCGTGAGATGCCAGAAATTGGGATGTCTGAAATGATCATTCCCAATGGCGTTAAGGAAGAGTTCCTTAACGAGGGGGATTCGGCGGTTAATCCCCACGCCGTTAACGGCGAGACTGGTGAGTTACCAGTGGTGGAGGTGGATTCCTCTGAGGCGACTCCAGTGGTAGGGTTAGATACCCCTGTGGTTAAGCGCGAGGCGCTTCCGAGCGAAGAGACCCGAATTTTGTCTCTTTCGCACGTCGGAAACGATTCCGACTACGCCGATATAGGTGAGACCGGCGAGTCACCGGTGGTAGAGGTAGAGACCTCTGTGGATAGGCGCGTGGCGCTTCCAATGGATGGGGCAATTGACTCCCCCCATCTGGGTGTCGGTATGAGTCCCGAGGGCAGTAGTCAGCAGTCCTATAGGATGATGAATAGTGTGACAGGTGTTGTCACAGAAGGCGTAAGCCTGGAACGGTTGCCTGGGGTAGGCGAACTGTTGTCGTTGGGGGAGATGTCCTTCAACGAATTTGAAGCTGCTTTGAAAGCAGATGAAATAGACGAGGTTGTCGTATTACGTCCGGAAGAGGAGTTTAACTCCTCATCCACGATGGACGAGTCATTTTTGGTGAAAACCAAACAGTCATTGAATGCCCGAAGCGGTCTCAAGATCCTCGCGGATCCTGAGGACCCTTACCATTCCTTACTAAAGGAATTTGGAGATGTCATTAGTGACAACCCGCCGATGTGGTTACCACCGGATAGGGGAGTCCGACATGAAATTGATTTGGTTCCTGGAACCAAATACTGCGTCACTAGGCAGTGGCCTCTCCCCAAGGAGCAATGCGACGTTATTGCCGCATTCTTCAAGGGGAAAGAAGAGGCAGGGATGGTACGGGAGAGCAAGTCTCCCCACTCATCTCCCACTTTTTGTGTTCGTAAACCGAACGGAAAGTGGCGCATTGTGCATGCGTACAACAAGCTGAATACAGCTACTGTACCCATGCAGACTCCGATTCCTCGGAAGGATGTCCTCCAGAACAATATGGCGGGCTGTACTGTATACAGTGCCTTAGATCTGGTGGACGGGTATTATCAGGTGCTCATGCGAGCGCCCGATATTCCGCTTACAGCGGTCAGCACGCCTAGCGGCATGCTGTGGGAGTGGATTGTTATGCCACAAGGGCTTTCAAATTCACCAGCGACTTTCAATCGCTTGGTGACTCAACTCTTCCGCCCTCATAAGAAGTACGCTCAGACGTACTTCGACGATATAATTGTTCATAGTCGTTCGGAAGGCAACTCGTCTGATGTTCAGACGCATCTGATACACCTTCGAGCGGTGCTCGAATGTATGCGAGAGCATAAGTTGTATGAAAACGCATCCAAATGTATCTTTGGTGCTGAGGAAATTCCTTTCCTCGGATGCTTCATCAGTAAGGATGGAGTGCGGGCGGATCCCGCGAAGGTGAAAGCCATTGTGGAGTGGCGTTCGCCTGTAAATCTTAGAGATTTACGGAAGTGGCTTGGATTAGCCAACTATCTCCAAAAGTACAGCGAGAACTACGCTGAAATGGCGAAGCCATTGACCGACCTTCTTAAGAAGGATGTTGAATGGTGTTGGAAAACCGAACACCAAAACGCTTTTGAAGCGGTTAATGGGAGCTTGTTAAAAGCTCCCGTTCTTGCTCTCCCAGATTCTGGGAAACCATTTAGTGTCGTCTGTGACGCCTCCGATTTCGCAATCGGATGTGCTTTGTTACGAGCAGACGATGCAGGAAGGGAACGCGTAATTGCGTTTGAGTCGAGGCAGCTTAAAGCTGCGGAACGGAATTATCCCGTTCATGACAAGTAGCTACTTGCAATGAAGTATGCTCTTGTCAAATTTAGGGTTCACCTACTCGGCTCAAAGCCGTTCGTGGTTTATACTGACCACGCGTCCTTACGGACAGCGACAAAGTCGCCTCATCTCTCGCAACGGATGGCCCGTTGGCTCTCCTTCTTTGCGGAGTACAACTTTGAGGTTAAGTATAAACTTGGCAAGCAGAACGTGCTTGCAGACGCGTTGTCGCGTCGTCCCGATTACGAGCTCGCTCACGCAACATTCGTCACCACATCTGTGGTGGATCTCATACGCCAGGCGTATGAGAAAGACCCACAGAGTACGGCTCTAATCAGCGCGTTAGGTGAAAAGGGTCTTGGCTCGTCTGAGCCAACCCTGTCAAGTCGAGCTAAAGCTCGTTTACACCGTTACAGGTACTGTGACGGTATGCTATTTTATAGCACGAGCGCGGAGGACACTCCGCGGGTGGTAGTTCCTCATGATGACGAGCGCGGAGGACACTCCGCGGGTGGTAGTTCCTCATGATGAGGAACTGATAGAGTCCTCTTTGAGGCACATGAAGCCCCTACCGGGGGTAATTAGGTCGGGATAAGACCTACAGCGCTTTAAGCGCTTTGTATTGGTGGCCCAACATGTATAAGTAGGTCGGTGCGTACATACGCACCTGTAAGACGTGTCAGAGGGTTAAACCCTCTGCAAGTTCAGCTGAGCCTTTGGCGAGCTTGTCGGTTCCAACGGAGTCTTGGAAATCCATAGCATGGATTTTATCTTCGGTTTTACGAAGGATAAGGCCGGGAACACCGGCATATTGGTCTTTGTAGACCGTTTGAGCAAGATGGCTCACCTGGCGGCGGTGCCAGAGTCCATATATGGACAAGGAACAGCGAAAGTGTTCCTAGACCGTGTCTTTAGACAGCATGGTCTACCCGATTCCGTTGTGTCGGATCGGGATTCCCGTTTTACGGGACAATTCTGTGGAGCGTTGTTTAAGGTGCTAGGCATTAAGCTCCTCATGTCCACTGCGGATCATCCGCAGACGGACGGTAATACGGAACGCGTTAATCGCGTTGTGGAGGATATTATCCGGATTTTATGGCCAGGTTCTACAAAGAGTTGGAGTGATATGCTTCCGATGGCCGAATTTGCTATAAACAATTCGGTCCATGCTTCTACGGGGTTTACCCCGTTTTACGTGAACGGATTGGTAAATCCGAGGGTTCCGTTGACGCCACGTGTGTGTGGCCCAGGGCTTGAGGGGGGAGGTTCCCTGATGTCAGCCCTTTATCTGTGCGAAAGCACATC
>JAPDHQ010002383.1:0-11190 GCA_026184515.1 Peronosclerospora sorghi
CGATTTCGGGGCATCAAGGTCGAGAGAAGACATACGCTTCTCTCGCACGTGACTTTTACTGGCGAAACCAGTACAAGTGGGTACGGAAGTACGTACGCGCTTGCGAGATTTGCCAGCGCGTTAAGCCTGCGCAGTCTGCACAGGCTCCGCTGCAATCTCTGCCGGTTCCGACAGAGTGCTGGAAGTCCATTTCAATGGACTTCGTATTCGGTCTTCCACCCGACAATAGTCGGAAGAACGGAATAGTGGTCTTTGTAGACCGTTTCAGTAAGATGGTACATCTTACTGCAGTATCATCTAACGTAACCGCCGCTCAAACAGCGCGGATATTCGTTGATACGGTATTACGTTTTCACGGAATGCCGGAAGACATTGTCTCGGATCGAGATCCGAGATTTACAGGACGTTTCTGGCAAGAAACGTTCTCATTGTTGGGAACCCAGTTAAGATGTCAACTGCGGACCATCCGGAAACGGATGGGCAGACGGAACGGGTTAACCGCGTTCTCGGAGACATGTTGCGATCATACGCACATGCCTTTGAACAGTGGAGTGACTATCTGCCACTCACTGAATTCGCGATTAACAATTCGGTGCATGCTTCAACTAAGCATACACCGTTCTACGTGAATGCCTTAAGGCATCCACGAACCCCAGCTTTACTTGGCGGTACGCCAAATCTAAGTGGGGGAGGGACCCGCTCAAATTTTGAGCGAGTCAATGCGCAAGTTGCAACTGCAACTTGTGAACAAAACGATGGCCTTTCTACTGAAAGTACAGTAGAAGCGGAAGCAGCTTCAAGTGAAACTGAAGATGCATATGATGAATATGTGTCTGCATCAATGGCTGCAGACAATGAGGACAACGCACCTACTGCTGATAAAGCAGTATATGGATTCTTATTACAGTGCCAAGCTGTAATACGCTATATAAAAGATGCACTTGCCTCTGCTTTTGAAAAGCAGAAGCAAAATGCAGACAAGCAAGGAAGGAAGAACAAAAACTCCTTTCTGAAAGGCGAATTGGTATTACTAAGTACTACTAATTTGCCTACACATGCAATAAGCAACTTCCCTACACGGAAGTTGCTTCCTAAGTACATTGGACCTTTCAAGGTCCAAGAGATTCGGGGGAATGCCTATACTTTAGACATTCCCCCAGAAATGCGGCTCCACCCAACATTCTATGTTGGGTGGCTCAAGCCGTATCATTCGTCTTCGTCTTACGACGAGACACAGAACCACGGAAGATACCGTGCTTCTCCAAGTCTCCCAAGAGAGACTTGTAATCGGCTTCCAGCCCTTGATGAGCAGAGCGGAGAATCATTACCTCCGCCTTCGACTGCTCAAGATCAGCCTTGTGCCGATCGAGCTCTTCCTTACAGCGGGAAAGATCGATGTACAGAAGATCATTCTTCTGCTGGAGGGCAGTGTGCGCCCCGAGGATGTCGCGGACATTTTCGCGAAGAGACCGATATGTCTTCACAGAGTGAGACATATCGCTGCTCAAGGAGGAACAACCCTCCTCGAGTTTGCGGAGCAAAGAACCATGCTCCGCAACAACAACGGCGAGAGAATTCTCAACCTCCGCCGCCCCTGATCGATAATCAGGGGAATAAGCGATACATTCTCGAGCGCTTGATCTCGAAGCGCTCGGTTCCTTCGAAGAAGGGGCAGCATACCGAGTACTTAGTAAGCTGGATGGGTTACCCCCAAGAGTTCGACTCTTGGGAGCCGATTGAGGTTCTGAGGGCCGACGCCCCAGACCTTTTGACTAAGTTTGAGAAGAACTCTCAAACTCATAATGCAAAGTAGCATCAACAGTAGGTGTTGATGCATTCAGGGTATCAATTAAACTCTGAATTTCAGCGGGTACGGGAAAACCACCGTACCCCCGCAACTCTTCCTCTGACAGACGAGGAGCGCCCTGCGTACACCGCGGGCAAACGAGGTGAGAAGGGACACCACACTTTAACCCTTCTTTGATGCAAGAAAAATGGATGTATTCCATTTTTCCTGTTCGCGAGTGCTTTAAAAAGCGCTCGCGCATTACGTGAGCTTTATTCACGTAATCATCTGGGCTTTTGTTGTAGTTGTCAACAAAAGCGTTCCAACCCTGCGTCAGGGCGTCTTTATTGTCCCTGTTCCTCCTTGACCCTTTCCGGCTCGAATAATATCGAACCTGGAAAAAGAGGTCAATAAAGTACAGACGTCTATCGTCTGTACTTCGATCGAATCTACGTGACTGGATGTCTTCGCAGTCATCCAGCACGTTGATATCGAACAACGCATATTGGCAGTCCCGCTTACGGTGACCGCCACTGTTAGGGGCAATAGCCATCCAGGGGTCCAAAACCCTACTTTGATACGCTACAGAAGCGGCAGGCGCCGCTTCTGTTCGAGCTCTTTTAGCAGGCGGAATACCGCCTGCTTCAACACCACGCGCCGGGGTTAAACCACCCCGACGTGGAGACGTAATTGGTCCAGGTAGGGCGGTTCTGCGTTCCCGCAACAATCTGTGATGATCATTGTCGCTGTCAGCTATGACAGCGACACAAGAGTTATCATCGCTGTTAGGCGATGAGCACCTAGCGAGTTTCGACTCGCTAGATCCTTTCGCGGGGACATCTGTGCCCCAATTAGTTTGTTCGGAGTCAGAATTGTCTCCGAACATGGAAGAGCCCTTCCTGGCAACACACCATTCGGGGGTTGTCATTGTGCGAGATGTTGCATTAGCAACATCTCCCTTTTTTTTGCCAGATTCCGCCTTAGCAGCATCTGTGGTCGAAGACGGTACGTCTTCCGACCTTTGCGTAGTTGACGCTGCTAATGCAGCGTCACTGTTGTCACTCAACACCTCATCACCTAGTGCTGAGGCGGAGGAAGAAGCTCCTTCGATGTTTTCAGCAGCGCTCTTTAGAGCGCCGCCGCGTGATTCGACCATCGAGTCGATGGTCAACCAGTTGGTGAATGAGAAATTCCGACCAACAAGTGCCACCTATGATTGGCCAAAATAAGAATTATTATTGGCCAACCACCTTAAGTGGGGGGTGATGTAATGGGGTGCCATTACATAATTGATATTCAAGTTAGAATATCACAGTTTAATTTCAGACGCGTTGTCCGAAATTTAAATAAGAGATTGTAAGTTATTATAATCTACGAAGGAAAAGTCGATTCGGTATAAATACCGAATCATGCAGGTTAACTAATAGTACAGTTAGTTTAATACTTGATATTATTATATTAGTTAGGTAATTACTATACTGTTAGCCGCTAACCACCGATTTAATAAACACTCTTAATTTTGCGTTCTAAAGAATAAGTAGATACTTTTATTTACTTTTAGTATAGGATTAGTTGTTACCAACTAATCCTGCCCTTATTGTATTTCGCGCTTCCTCGCAAAATACAGTGTAAGCCCGTAACAGGATCAGTCCTGTTACACAGTGAGTGTCGTAGCAGGGGAGTACCTCCCCTAGCTACTCCCTACTAAGGGAAGCCTTAGAGTAAGGCGTTAGCGTTCGCTAACAGTAAACTCAGGGATTATTGGCCCCGAGTGAGAGAGCCATCTCACACTAAGCCCTTAGATCAGGGCGTATCGGCGTATCGCCGCTTAAGGAAAGTCTTCCTCTATGCGCTAGCCGCACCGTGCGTTTACGCACCGGCTACACAAGGAATTCTTGGACGAGGTCGGATTAAATGTGCAAATCTCTACTATATTACATAGATAATCAGCCGCCATCCGGCAGCTGAAAGATGAAACCAGTTGTGCTGCATCGAAACATGTCGACATCAAGCTCAAGTTTCGCAAGGACTACGTGAAGAAGGAGGCAGTAAACCACTGCACGTGTAAAGTGATGAAATGATCGCGGAATCCACTTTGTGCAGCCAAGGTTTTGCGTCTTTCGAAGTGAGATTGGGCTCAAGTAAGATCCCGGTGCTTGCGGGAGGAGTGTTGACATTTTTGAAGGTGTTACCTTTATTAATCGCTATTGCTTATTTTACTTTAGTAGAACGTAAAATATTAGCTTCTATTCATTTGTATATCACCAAGCGAGACTATACAAACTTCAGGCACAGTTGCCGAATATGAATTCTGGGTACTTTAATTGGACTGTATTTTTGCCTTTATTAGGATTTTTAGGTTCGTATTTTTTCTTACGTGCGCTTTTGTATTATTATACTTTTTAATTAGAACCAAGTACAACTCACTGCTTCCCGTGTACCCCCGCGCTAATCACGTAGGGCGCGCTTCTTCAAAGAACTGTCAGGCTCTAACGACCCGTACAGTCACCCAGAGAATTGGCCGCGCCCATAACTCGTGTCAATTTCTTACAGATACAAGATTGGTTTTCTCTGAGCATCCCTGGTTACATGGCTACCTAAAGTTAGCGGTTTCTCGTGAAAAACCTGGGTGCGACGCTCCTTTCAGCGGTTTTACAACCGTTTAGTCACTGAATCTCTGCTGATGGTTGAGGGAGGTCAAAGGAAGGGGTGACGGGAACAAGACGGATGGAAAGCTTGTGTGTGCAGAGCAGACAGGAAGAGAGAAGGCAACAAAAACATATGTCACGAGCTACCAGATATGGGTGTTATGCAGGGCGAAAACTTTTCAACTCAATGTCTTTTACAGATTAAAGGGCCGTGTCCGCTGCATGAGCAGTGAACATAGTCTAGGATAGGGCTAGACACATTGTGAAGGGGTGCTGGTGCCATCAAGCGTTCTGGACGGGCCTATTCAGGCATTGGTTGGGACAGTCGCTCTCACCGGAAAAGGTACGTGCACATATGTGCAGTTGTGAAATGAGGCGGTATCGGCTTCATTAAGTGCTCGCCTCGAGCCGGCAGGCAGGTGATTGCTTTTGTTATTGCGTATTCTTACCTTTTTTCGCCATAACGTAGTCGTAAGTACAGCTATGTATAATCCACTTGCCCTTAACGTATAGTCTCCAGGTGAATATGCGTAATCAATTACTTATTGCCTATGCCAAAACAATCGAAAAACTCCACTTATATCCACTTCACTCATACTTGGTTATAACGTGATATTCACTCTCTTGTCACACAACTACTCCACAGGTCAAAGTAATAATGCGCGCAAAAGTAACGTGCGCGAAATTAACGTCAGTTAATTAAAGAAAGAAAACGTCAACGTGATATACTTTGACTAGACTAAATTATAGTCCGTCACAAATTATAAAATTTGTGTACACCTATTTTCGACACTTGTGCGCTGATGCACCATCCTTGGAATAACATAACATCTTGGCACATCTTCATATTCCAACAGCTTTAATAAATTAGGGCATGGGCCTCATGCTCACTAGGGACACGTTGGTTATGGAAGATCCGCAATCAGGTCTTACAGAGGGACGACGGGTGGTCTGCGCAAGGTCGTCTCGCGTGAAATTGGAAAAAAAGTTATAGTCTCTAAGCCTGGGCTGATTGATTGATAACTTTAAATACAGTCATGTCTAACAGTCCCGAGAAATCCCCTTTTTCTCTAAATTGTATGTATATGGAAGATGCAATGCACCAATCAGCAACGACTTTGGAACTAAAGACACGAGCAAAAAAGGACCCATTTCTCTCACTCGAGAGAAGCAACGACAAGTCATGAGCTTTGCCGACTTTGCCTCGACGAATGCCACGACGAATCCGAGTACCACGAGCTCGTCCGTCTCCACTTCTCTCTTAGTACCACCGAGTCACGCACGCCAGGCCATTGACGGCGCGACTCTAAAGTTGGAGCAATTTCAGCGCCAAGTGGTTGCCATTAAACGCGCGTCCACGGCGTGTGGCTCGGTCGACGACGATTTGCACGATCGGATTCGCTTTGCGTGTTTGTTACAGGAAGAAATTGCCAAGAGTTTGGCCCGCGTCCCCGCCGACGGCTCGAATTCGTTGATTAAGCGTAAATTGTGCAAAGACTTTGAAGCGATTTCGAAGCAATTAGAAACCGCCGTGCTCCGTGTATCGGCACGGGAACAGGCGCAGCAACAAGCGCTGAAAGAGCAGCAAGCGGATGGTCGCATCGTCGCGGAGCACCAGGGCCAAGTGTTTGAATTTGCCGAGCTCGAGAACGAGATTGCACACAATGAAGCGCTCATTGAAGAGCGGGAGCACGACATTACGAAAATTCATCAGAGTGTCGCCCAAGTGAATGAGATTTTTCGCGACTTGGCCGCGATTGTCCACGAGCAACAGAGTGCGATTGATGCCATTGAAACGCACGTGCACGAGAGTATGGAACAGACGCAACAAGGATTGAATCAAGTCAAGAAAGCGGCCGAGATGCAAGGCTACTGCGTCCTTCAATAGAGAAAAGCGTAGAGTTAGGTG
Source organism: Peronosclerospora sorghi (assembly GCA_026184515.1). Lineage (NCBI taxonomy): Eukaryota > Oomycota > Peronosporomycetes > Peronosporales > Peronosporaceae > Peronosclerospora > Peronosclerospora sorghi. The sequence goes on from JAPDHQ010002383.1 coordinate 6,344, forward strand.
TCGTCGTTAGTGTATTTTCTGAAAAAGGTTGGATAGAAATGGAACATTTAAAAGACTGTATACAACGTGTTTCTCTAACGGGGCCGCTGCGACTTCCTTCTCTCGAGGAGTTGGAAACGTGGATCATACCACCACGAGCGGTTCAAATGAGAAAGTACCAAAGGGCAGGGGCAAGAACCACTGGGCAACGCTCTCTTGCCTTCTACACATCGTGGCCGTGGCGTAGAATTGATTGTACCAGCTGGGCACCATTCCCCGACTGCCGTCCCCACCATCTCTCTATCGTCCCCCAATATCTCTCTATCGTCCCCGCTTGCCGTCCCCAACAACTCTCTCTATCCTCCCCGATCCAATGTCCGACCCTCTTACTGACATGACAAGTCTTCGCCATCAGCTGCGGCACCTCGAGCAAGAAAACGACGATCTGCACTCCAGTGTCCGCCAATTACAAGCCACGGAGACTGATTTGCGGCATCAGATCGAGCGAGCGCAAGAACAAGTGGTTTTCATCCAACAGGAGCTCGAGATGGCACACGAAGAGCACGAACGGGACGCCACGCGGTCCATGCGCCACATTGCCCGTCTCACTACGCAAGTAAGAAGCTACCACCACGTCCTGAACCACCTGTGCACTGTGATGGGCCTTCCCCCCATCCTGGACGACACGAGCATGGGACAAACATAGCCACGACACACGTTTCCGGACACAAGCGTCCCCATCGAGAACGAACCGGACTTAATCCGTGCCTTGGCGTATACTGTACGTGTCCAAAAATACATGGTCCTTGTCGTACGAGTTTCAACGTTTTGAGCGTGCGAGGAATCGCGCTCGAGCGGCCGCGACGGCCTCGGCCGTCACAGACACGGGCTTGACCGTCTCGAGTGCTTGAGCTTGTGCTTCTGTCGTTTTCTTGCCTTGTTCTTGCTCTTTGCCTTCCTCGAGAGGAGCTGGACGGCCACAGAGCGCATAGAGTTCCCTCGTACTCACGTCGTTGCTGTCTTTGGTATAGACATCAAGCCAACGACGTTCCACAGCCACGACACAGCGCATCCACGGCTTGCTCGTCACGACAAGGTCTCGATAGAGACAATAGTCTGGATAGCCAACGTCTTGCATGGTCGAGCACGGATGCATTTGTACGAGTGGCGTCTTGTCGTTCCGAGAGAGCAAGCGGTAGACAGTCTGGAGCGTACATCGACGCGCTGCATTCATAAAAAAACCAGCACAGAGCGCGCGCCGGAGACGATCGTCTACCGATGGGGATCCTTGGATCGCACGATGCTCAAGAGTCACTTGAAGAGCATCCAGCTCCCGTCGAGAAAGCGTCTTGAGAAGCTCGCGCAGCTGGTGCACAATCGACGTCGCCATCTTTAGAGCACGGAAACGAAGCGAACGTGCGCGACACCACTTTTCTAACTCTCGATACGTTCCCTCCACGTGATGCGACTGGGATTCAAACGCTGCGAGCACTAATCGAAGCGTCAAGAAATCGCCATCGGGATGGAGCAGCCCTTCCTCTCGTAAAACCTGCATCCGCCGCTCCCAGTCCATTTGTTGGTTGCCAGGATCCTCGCTTGGGCGCTTTTCAGCCATGTCGAGAAACACATTCTCGACTGATAACATGGCCACGATCTGGGCCATTTCGTGACTACAGTTTAAGAGCACAGACTCAATCAGAGCACGTGAGAGCTTGGGCTCGAGCGGAAACGCCGCCATGAGTTTCCCGAGACGCGTGGCCTCGCCAGTGGTAGCATCCAGTGCTCCCAGTACGTACAATTGCTTGAGTGCGTCCAAAAGGGCATCTTCATCGGGTGCGTCCAAATAGGGAAAACCTAGGACGTCGTGAATGCCTACGAGTTTGAGATACAAGACGGTGTTGGCAAGATTTGTACGCTGAATTTCCGGGACGGTCGCTTGACTCATGTCTTCGTACGAGCGTTTGTTATAGAGACGATAGCATTTCCCAGAAAGGGTACGACCAGCTCGACCCGCGCGTTGCTGGGCGGCGACCTTGGAAATTGGGACGACCACCAGCGCCTCGAGCTGCTGGACCGGGTCGTACACTTTTTGCTTCGTAAAGCCACAGTCGACGACATATCGCACGCCCTCAATGGTCAACGACGTCTCGGCGATGTTGGTCGCGACAATCACTTTCCGGACACGATCGAGCGGCACCGCGTCAAAGATTTCGCGCTGTTTTCGACCGGGCAAGGCACCGTAGAGCGCGAAAAGACGCAGCGCCATGTCGTGTCGTGGCTTCTCTTGAGCGAGTGCTTCCAGTTGGGCACAGGCGTCTTGAATCTCGCGTTGACCCGTGAGAAAGACGAGAATATGACCCGGTGGTTCGCTATTGTGGATCTGCAACGTCGTTTCGACCGCAGCACGCACGTAGGTCGACAAGGGACCGCGATGGCCCATGATTTGTCGCTCTTTGGAATGAAAAATCTCCACTGGGAACACGCGACCGGGGATTTGTACCACGGGACACGGCAAGATGGTACTCTTCTTCTTCTGTTTCTTGTCTTCCCTTGATCTCGTCGCTCCAAAGAAGTGTGCGAATCGAGTGGCATCGAGCGTCGCGGAAGTGATGAGGACGCGAAACTCTGGTCGTCGTGCCATCACTTGTTTTAATAAACCAAAGAGCAAATCCGTGTGAATACTCCGTTCATGGGCTTCATCGAGCATGACGACGCTATACTTGGTCAGCATCGGGTCGCTCAAGCACTCTCGAACCAGCACACCGTCCGTTACAAACTTGAGTCGCGTGTGAGGACTACATTTGGACTCGAATCGGATGGCATAGCCTACAAACCCGTCAAGTCCAACGCTCGTGTTCATTTCCTCGGCTACGCGTCCGGCCACTGACACGGTCGCCACTCGTCTCGGCTGCGTAATGGCGATACAACGCGATGATGCCTCGTTTGGACTCGCGTTGACGTCAGTATACGCGCCACAAGCGTCTAGAAATTGCGGAATCTGCGTCGTTTTACCCGATCCTGTCTCTCCGACACATATTACGACTTGGTGGTCCTTTAGAGCACGTAGAAGCTCCTCACGATGCGCTAACGCAGGGAGGGGCGTCTTCTGAGTCACGAGCGGAGACGTCGTCTCCTGAGCGCTACACGCGTCTGATTTCGCTGGAATTTGTTCAGGACACAAAGAAGAGGATGAAGAAGAGGATACTGTGTACCTATTGGGGCGGGATCGACGACGAGAGCAAGAACGAGAGCGCGAACGCGAACGTCGCCGCTTCCGGTCCTGGTTATTGGAGTGAGTCATGGCGTTTTGGTGTAGTATCTTTTTGACCAATTAGTGATCGCAACAAGAAATTCAAGCAAACACTACTTGAATGTGTGTGTATACCGATTGGCAACTACCCCTATTCATCATTTTATCGTGCATCTGATTGGCAAATACTGGGTAGCGTATCAAACATGATTGGCTGAAAGAGCGATTGGCTTCGTTCCGTTACAAAGTTACAATGTGAAATGGTGATCAATCACATGTACAGTGATACCCAGCCCCCTTCGACAACTAGTACACTCTTTACACCATTTCCTGGCCGATGTGCGAAGCTTGAAGACTAGCAACTAATGATGCAATACGTTCTCTACTATGTGTTGAAGTATTTCTTTGTCCATTTGCGCAAGAACATAGGAAACTTGAGTCGTAGATATCTGTAATGGGGTGCCATTACATAATTGATATTCAAGTTAGAATATCACAGTTAAATTTCAGACGCGTTGTCTGAAATTCAAATAAGAGATTATAAGTTATTATAATCTACGAAGGAAAAGTCGATTCGGTATAAGTACCGAATCTTGCAGGTTAACTAATAGTACAGTTAGTTGAATACTTCATATTATTATATTAGTTAGGTAACTACTATACTATTAGCCGCTAAACCACCCATTTAATAAACACTCTTAATTTTGCGTTCTAGAACATAAGTGAATATTTATTTATTTACTTTTAGTATAGGATTAGTTGTCATCAACTTATCCTACCCCTCTTGTATTGCGCGCTTCCTCGCAAAATACAGTGTAAGCCCGTAACAGGATCAGTCCTGTTACACCTGGTAGCACTTTGTGGTCCGTCTTAACGACCACAGTTCCGTTCCGCTAGTCAACTAGCGGAGCGAAGATTAAGAGCCGCTCGGCATCATGTCGCGAGACATGACGCCTGCCGAGCGAGAGAGAACGCTGGAAGTGGTGACGAAACACTTCCCCCACTTCTCGTCGCGTAGTAAAGACGCGACGGTAGAAATGGTTCGGTCCATGGGGACCGACATCCTTACCTTCCTCCAGGGTAAGACCCCGGAGGAAGTGATAGAGGTGGTGAATCGCTTTAGGCGAAACCACCTAGAAAATACAGCACGGCCCGCGCAAGAGGCAGCGCGGACCGCACCTGCACCTGCAACGCATAGCGTTGAAGTGGTAAAGGCGCGAGTACCGCCCTTTAGGGGCGAAGGGGGCGAGCCCCTTCGTAGATGGCTCGCAGAGGTGGAAGATGCCATCTCCGCGCAAAATATTGTTGACGAACGTCAACAGGCGTACTTCGCCACAACATGTCTGGGCGGCAGAGCCAGGGCATGGGCGATGAGTCGCAGAGTTACTGATGACTCTGCGTTCCTTACTTATAAGGAATTGAAAGCTGAGCTAAAGCTCAACTTTGAAGCTCCAGAAATGGAGCTAAGTAGTCGGCAGGAGTTCATGGAACTCCGGCAAGGTAAGCTTGACCTTCAAGCTTACGCTCAGAAGAAGCAATATTTGCTGTCAAATATTGTGTATGAGCCGGTGCCCCCTGCTATGCAGGTCACTGGCTTCATGAAGGGACTCAATGATGG
>JAPDHQ010002383.1:14788-25978 GCA_026184515.1 Peronosclerospora sorghi
CGATTTCGGGGCATCAAGGTCGAGAGAAGACATACGCTTCTCTCGCACGTGACTTTTACTGGCGAAACCAGTACAAGTGGGTACGGAAGTACGTACGCGCTTGCGAGATTTGCCAGCGCGTTAAGCCTGCGCAGTCTGCACAGGCTCCGCTGCAATCTCTGCCGGTTCCGACAGAGTGCTGGAAGTCCATTTCAATGGACTTCGTATTCGGTCTTCCACCCGACAATAGTCGGAAGAACGGAATAGTGGTCTTTGTAGACCGTTTCAGTAAGATGGTACATCTTACTGCAGTATCATCTAACGTAACCGCCGCTCAAACAGCGCGGATATTCGTTGATACGGTATTACGTTTTCACGGAATGCCGGAAGACATTGTCTCGGATCGAGATCCGAGATTTACAGGACGTTTCTGGCAAGAAACGTTCTCATTGTTGGGAACCCAGTTAAGATGTCAACTGCGGACCATCCGGAAACGGATGGGCAGACGGAACGGGTTAACCGCGTTCTCGGAGACATGTTGCGATCATACGCACATGCCTTTGAACAGTGGAGTGACTATCTGCCACTCACTGAATTCGCGATTAACAATTCGGTGCATGCTTCAACTAAGCATACACCGTTCTACGTGAATGCCTTAAGGCATCCACGAACCCCAGCTTTACTTGGCGGTACGCCAAATCTAAGTGGGGGAGGGACCCGCTCAAATTTTGAGCGAGTCAATGCGCAAGTTGCAACTGCAACTTGTGAACAAAACGATGGCCTTTCTACTGAAAGTACAGTAGAAGCGGAAGCAGCTTCAAGTGAAACTGAAGATGCATATGATGAATATGTGTCTGCATCAATGGCTGCAGACAATGAGGACAACGCACCTACTGCTGATAAAGCAGTATATGGATTCTTATTACAGTGCCAAGCTGTAATACGCTATATAAAAGATGCACTTGCCTCTGCTTTTGAAAAGCAGAAGCAAAATGCAGACAAGCAAGGAAGGAAGAACAAAAACTCCTTTCTGAAAGGCGAATTGGTATTACTAAGTACTACTAATTTGCCTACACATGCAATAAGCAACTTCCCTACACGGAAGTTGCTTCCTAAGTACATTGGACCTTTCAAGGTCCAAGAGATTCGGGGGAATGCCTATACTTTAGACATTCCCCCAGAAATGCGGCTCCACCCAACATTCTATGTTGGGTGGCTCAAGCCGTATCATTCGTCTTCGTCTTACGACGAGACACAGAACCACGGAAGATACCGTGCTTCTCCAAGTCTCCCAAGAGAGACTTGTAATCGGCTTCCAGCCCTTGATGAGCAGAGCGGAGAATCATTACCTCCGCCTTCGACTGCTCAAGATCAGCCTTGTGCCGATCGAGCTCTTCCTTACAGCGGGAAAGATCGATGTACAGAAGATCATTCTTCTGCTGGAGGGCAGTGTGCGCCCCGAGGATGTCGCGGACATTTTCGCGAAGAGACCGATATGTCTTCACAGAGTGAGACATATCGCTGCTCAAGGAGGAACAACCCTCCTCGAGTTTGCGGAGCAAAGAACCATGCTCCGCAACAACAACGGCGAGAGAATTCTCAACCTCCGCCGCCCCTGATCGATAATCAGGGGAATAAGCGATACATTCTCGAGCGCTTGATCTCGAAGCGCTCGGTTCCTTCGAAGAAGGGGCAGCATACCGAGTACTTAGTAAGCTGGATGGGTTACCCCCAAGAGTTCGACTCTTGGGAGCCGATTGAGGTTCTGAGGGCCGACGCCCCAGACCTTTTGACTAAGTTTGAGAAGAACTCTCAAACTCATAATGCAAAGTAGCATCAACAGTAGGTGTTGATGCATTCAGGGTATCAATTAAACTCTGAATTTCAGCGGGTACGGGAAAACCACCGTACCCCCGCAACTCTTCCTCTGACAGACGAGGAGCGCCCTGCGTACACCGCGGGCAAACGAGGTGAGAAGGGACACCACACTTTAACCCTTCTTTGATGCAAGAAAAATGGATGTATTCCATTTTTCCTGTTCGCGAGTGCTTTAAAAAGCGCTCGCGCATTACGTGAGCTTTATTCACGTAATCATCTGGGCTTTTGTTGTAGTTGTCAACAAAAGCGTTCCAACCCTGCGTCAGGGCGTCTTTATTGTCCCTGTTCCTCCTTGACCCTTTCCGGCTCGAATAATATCGAACCTGGAAAAAGAGGTCAATAAAGTACAGACGTCTATCGTCTGTACTTCGATCGAATCTACGTGACTGGATGTCTTCGCAGTCATCCAGCACGTTGATATCGAACAACGCATATTGGCAGTCCCGCTTACGGTGACCGCCACTGTTAGGGGCAATAGCCATCCAGGGGTCCAAAACCCTACTTTGATACGCTACAGAAGCGGCAGGCGCCGCTTCTGTTCGAGCTCTTTTAGCAGGCGGAATACCGCCTGCTTCAACACCACGCGCCGGGGTTAAACCACCCCGACGTGGAGACGTAATTGGTCCAGGTAGGGCGGTTCTGCGTTCCCGCAACAATCTGTGATGATCATTGTCGCTGTCAGCTATGACAGCGACACAAGAGTTATCATCGCTGTTAGGCGATGAGCACCTAGCGAGTTTCGACTCGCTAGATCCTTTCGCGGGGACATCTGTGCCCCAATTAGTTTGTTCGGAGTCAGAATTGTCTCCGAACATGGAAGAGCCCTTCCTGGCAACACACCATTCGGGGGTTGTCATTGTGCGAGATGTTGCATTAGCAACATCTCCCTTTTTTTTGCCAGATTCCGCCTTAGCAGCATCTGTGGTCGAAGACGGTACGTCTTCCGACCTTTGCGTAGTTGACGCTGCTAATGCAGCGTCACTGTTGTCACTCAACACCTCATCACCTAGTGCTGAGGCGGAGGAAGAAGCTCCTTCGATGTTTTCAGCAGCGCTCTTTAGAGCGCCGCCGCGTGATTCGACCATCGAGTCGATGGTCAACCAGTTGGTGAATGAGAAATTCCGACCAACAAGTGCCACCTATGATTGGCCAAAATAAGAATTATTATTGGCCAACCACCTTAAGTGGGGGGTGATGTAATGGGGTGCCATTACATAATTGATATTCAAGTTAGAATATCACAGTTTAATTTCAGACGCGTTGTCCGAAATTTAAATAAGAGATTGTAAGTTATTATAATCTACGAAGGAAAAGTCGATTCGGTATAAATACCGAATCATGCAGGTTAACTAATAGTACAGTTAGTTTAATACTTGATATTATTATATTAGTTAGGTAATTACTATACTGTTAGCCGCTAACCACCGATTTAATAAACACTCTTAATTTTGCGTTCTAAAGAATAAGTAGATACTTTTATTTACTTTTAGTATAGGATTAGTTGTTACCAACTAATCCTGCCCTTATTGTATTTCGCGCTTCCTCGCAAAATACAGTGTAAGCCCGTAACAGGATCAGTCCTGTTACACAGTGAGTGTCGTAGCAGGGGAGTACCTCCCCTAGCTACTCCCTACTAAGGGAAGCCTTAGAGTAAGGCGTTAGCGTTCGCTAACAGTAAACTCAGGGATTATTGGCCCCGAGTGAGAGAGCCATCTCACACTAAGCCCTTAGATCAGGGCGTATCGGCGTATCGCCGCTTAAGGAAAGTCTTCCTCTATGCGCTAGCCGCACCGTGCGTTTACGCACCGGCTACACAAGGAATTCTTGGACGAGGTCGGATTAAATGTGCAAATCTCTACTATATTACATAGATAATCAGCCGCCATCCGGCAGCTGAAAGATGAAACCAGTTGTGCTGCATCGAAACATGTCGACATCAAGCTCAAGTTTCGCAAGGACTACGTGAAGAAGGAGGCAGTAAACCACTGCACGTGTAAAGTGATGAAATGATCGCGGAATCCACTTTGTGCAGCCAAGGTTTTGCGTCTTTCGAAGTGAGATTGGGCTCAAGTAAGATCCCGGTGCTTGCGGGAGGAGTGTTGACATTTTTGAAGGTGTTACCTTTATTAATCGCTATTGCTTATTTTACTTTAGTAGAACGTAAAATATTAGCTTCTATTCATTTGTATATCACCAAGCGAGACTATACAAACTTCAGGCACAGTTGCCGAATATGAATTCTGGGTACTTTAATTGGACTGTATTTTTGCCTTTATTAGGATTTTTAGGTTCGTATTTTTTCTTACGTGCGCTTTTGTATTATTATACTTTTTAATTAGAACCAAGTACAACTCACTGCTTCCCGTGTACCCCCGCGCTAATCACGTAGGGCGCGCTTCTTCAAAGAACTGTCAGGCTCTAACGACCCGTACAGTCACCCAGAGAATTGGCCGCGCCCATAACTCGTGTCAATTTCTTACAGATACAAGATTGGTTTTCTCTGAGCATCCCTGGTTACATGGCTACCTAAAGTTAGCGGTTTCTCGTGAAAAACCTGGGTGCGACGCTCCTTTCAGCGGTTTTACAACCGTTTAGTCACTGAATCTCTGCTGATGGTTGAGGGAGGTCAAAGGAAGGGGTGACGGGAACAAGACGGATGGAAAGCTTGTGTGTGCAGAGCAGACAGGAAGAGAGAAGGCAACAAAAACATATGTCACGAGCTACCAGATATGGGTGTTATGCAGGGCGAAAACTTTTCAACTCAATGTCTTTTACAGATTAAAGGGCCGTGTCCGCTGCATGAGCAGTGAACATAGTCTAGGATAGGGCTAGACACATTGTGAAGGGGTGCTGGTGCCATCAAGCGTTCTGGACGGGCCTATTCAGGCATTGGTTGGGACAGTCGCTCTCACCGGAAAAGGTACGTGCACATATGTGCAGTTGTGAAATGAGGCGGTATCGGCTTCATTAAGTGCTCGCCTCGAGCCGGCAGGCAGGTGATTGCTTTTGTTATTGCGTATTCTTACCTTTTTTCGCCATAACGTAGTCGTAAGTACAGCTATGTATAATCCACTTGCCCTTAACGTATAGTCTCCAGGTGAATATGCGTAATCAATTACTTATTGCCTATGCCAAAACAATCGAAAAACTCCACTTATATCCACTTCACTCATACTTGGTTATAACGTGATATTCACTCTCTTGTCACACAACTACTCCACAGGTCAAAGTAATAATGCGCGCAAAAGTAACGTGCGCGAAATTAACGTCAGTTAATTAAAGAAAGAAAACGTCAACGTGATATACTTTGACTAGACTAAATTATAGTCCGTCACAAATTATAAAATTTGTGTACACCTATTTTCGACACTTGTGCGCTGATGCACCATCCTTGGAATAACATAACATCTTGGCACATCTTCATATTCCAACAGCTTTAATAAATTAGGGCATGGGCCTCATGCTCACTAGGGACACGTTGGTTATGGAAGATCCGCAATCAGGTCTTACAGAGGGACGACGGGTGGTCTGCGCAAGGTCGTCTCGCGTGAAATTGGAAAAAAAGTTATAGTCTCTAAGCCTGGGCTGATTGATTGATAACTTTAAATACAGTCATGTCTAACAGTCCCGAGAAATCCCCTTTTTCTCTAAATTGTATGTATATGGAAGATGCAATGCACCAATCAGCAACGACTTTGGAACTAAAGACACGAGCAAAAAAGGACCCATTTCTCTCACTCGAGAGAAGCAACGACAAGTCATGAGCTTTGCCGACTTTGCCTCGACGAATGCCACGACGAATCCGAGTACCACGAGCTCGTCCGTCTCCACTTCTCTCTTAGTACCACCGAGTCACGCACGCCAGGCCATTGACGGCGCGACTCTAAAGTTGGAGCAATTTCAGCGCCAAGTGGTTGCCATTAAACGCGCGTCCACGGCGTGTGGCTCGGTCGACGACGATTTGCACGATCGGATTCGCTTTGCGTGTTTGTTACAGGAAGAAATTGCCAAGAGTTTGGCCCGCGTCCCCGCCGACGGCTCGAATTCGTTGATTAAGCGTAAATTGTGCAAAGACTTTGAAGCGATTTCGAAGCAATTAGAAACCGCCGTGCTCCGTGTATCGGCACGGGAACAGGCGCAGCAACAAGCGCTGAAAGAGCAGCAAGCGGATGGTCGCATCGTCGCGGAGCACCAGGGCCAAGTGTTTGAATTTGCCGAGCTCGAGAACGAGATTGCACACAATGAAGCGCTCATTGAAGAGCGGGAGCACGACATTACGAAAATTCATCAGAGTGTCGCCCAAGTGAATGAGATTTTTCGCGACTTGGCCGCGATTGTCCACGAGCAACAGAGTGCGATTGATGCCATTGAAACGCACGTGCACGAGAGTATGGAACAGACGCAACAAGGATTGAATCAAGTCAAGAAAGCGGCCGAGATGCAAGGCTACTGCGTCCTTCAATAGAGAAAAGCGTAGAGTTAGGTGTCGTCGTTAGTGTATTTTCTGAAAAAGGTTGGATAGAAATGGAACATTTAAAAGACTGTATACAACGTGTTTCTCTAACGGGGCCGCTGCGACTTCCTTCTCTCGAGGAGTTGGAAACGTGGATCATACCACCACGAGCGGTTCAAATGAGAAAGTACCAAAGGGCAGGGGCAAGAACCACTGGGCAACGCTCTCTTGCCTTCTACACATCGTGGCCGTGGCGTAGAATTGATTGTACCAGCTGGGCACCATTCCCCGACTGCCGTCCCCACCATCTCTCTATCGTCCCCCAATATCTCTCTATCGTCCCCGCTTGCCGTCCCCAACAACTCTCTCTATCCTCCCCGATCCAATGTCCGACCCTCTTACTGACATGACAAGTCTTCGCCATCAGCTGCGGCACCTCGAGCAAGAAAACGACGATCTGCACTCCAGTGTCCGCCAATTACAAGCCACGGAGACTGATTTGCGGCATCAGATCGAGCGAGCGCAAGAACAAGTGGTTTTCATCCAACAGGAGCTCGAGATGGCACACGAAGAGCACGAACGGGACGCCACGCGGTCCATGCGCCACATTGCCCGTCTCACTACGCAAGTAAGAAGCTACCACCACGTCCTGAACCACCTGTGCACTGTGATGGGCCTTCCCCCCATCCTGGACGACACGAGCATGGGACAAACATAGCCACGACACACGTTTCCGGACACAAGCGTCCCCATCGAGAACGAACCGGACTTAATCCGTGCCTTGGCGTATACTGTACGTGTCCAAAAATACATGGTCCTTGTCGTACGAGTTTCAACGTTTTGAGCGTGCGAGGAATCGCGCTCGAGCGGCCGCGACGGCCTCGGCCGTCACAGACACGGGCTTGACCGTCTCGAGTGCTTGAGCTTGTGCTTCTGTCGTTTTCTTGCCTTGTTCTTGCTCTTTGCCTTCCTCGAGAGGAGCTGGACGGCCACAGAGCGCATAGAGTTCCCTCGTACTCACGTCGTTGCTGTCTTTGGTATAGACATCAAGCCAACGACGTTCCACAGCCACGACACAGCGCATCCACGGCTTGCTCGTCACGACAAGGTCTCGATAGAGACAATAGTCTGGATAGCCAACGTCTTGCATGGTCGAGCACGGATGCATTTGTACGAGTGGCGTCTTGTCGTTCCGAGAGAGCAAGCGGTAGACAGTCTGGAGCGTACATCGACGCGCTGCATTCATAAAAAAACCAGCACAGAGCGCGCGCCGGAGACGATCGTCTACCGATGGGGATCCTTGGATCGCACGATGCTCAAGAGTCACTTGAAGAGCATCCAGCTCCCGTCGAGAAAGCGTCTTGAGAAGCTCGCGCAGCTGGTGCACAATCGACGTCGCCATCTTTAGAGCACGGAAACGAAGCGAACGTGCGCGACACCACTTTTCTAACTCTCGATACGTTCCCTCCACGTGATGCGACTGGGATTCAAACGCTGCGAGCACTAATCGAAGCGTCAAGAAATCGCCATCGGGATGGAGCAGCCCTTCCTCTCGTAAAACCTGCATCCGCCGCTCCCAGTCCATTTGTTGGTTGCCAGGATCCTCGCTTGGGCGCTTTTCAGCCATGTCGAGAAACACATTCTCGACTGATAACATGGCCACGATCTGGGCCATTTCGTGACTACAGTTTAAGAGCACAGACTCAATCAGAGCACGTGAGAGCTTGGGCTCGAGCGGAAACGCCGCCATGAGTTTCCCGAGACGCGTGGCCTCGCCAGTGGTAGCATCCAGTGCTCCCAGTACGTACAATTGCTTGAGTGCGTCCAAAAGGGCATCTTCATCGGGTGCGTCCAAATAGGGAAAACCTAGGACGTCGTGAATGCCTACGAGTTTGAGATACAAGACGGTGTTGGCAAGATTTGTACGCTGAATTTCCGGGACGGTCGCTTGACTCATGTCTTCGTACGAGCGTTTGTTATAGAGACGATAGCATTTCCCAGAAAGGGTACGACCAGCTCGACCCGCGCGTTGCTGGGCGGCGACCTTGGAAATTGGGACGACCACCAGCGCCTCGAGCTGCTGGACCGGGTCGTACACTTTTTGCTTCGTAAAGCCACAGTCGACGACATATCGCACGCCCTCAATGGTCAACGACGTCTCGGCGATGTTGGTCGCGACAATCACTTTCCGGACACGATCGAGCGGCACCGCGTCAAAGATTTCGCGCTGTTTTCGACCGGGCAAGGCACCGTAGAGCGCGAAAAGACGCAGCGCCATGTCGTGTCGTGGCTTCTCTTGAGCGAGTGCTTCCAGTTGGGCACAGGCGTCTTGAATCTCGCGTTGACCCGTGAGAAAGACGAGAATATGACCCGGTGGTTCGCTATTGTGGATCTGCAACGTCGTTTCGACCGCAGCACGCACGTAGGTCGACAAGGGACCGCGATGGCCCATGATTTGTCGCTCTTTGGAATGAAAAATCTCCACTGGGAACACGCGACCGGGGATTTGTACCACGGGACACGGCAAGATGGTACTCTTCTTCTTCTGTTTCTTGTCTTCCCTTGATCTCGTCGCTCCAAAGAAGTGTGCGAATCGAGTGGCATCGAGCGTCGCGGAAGTGATGAGGACGCGAAACTCTGGTCGTCGTGCCATCACTTGTTTTAATAAACCAAAGAGCAAATCCGTGTGAATACTCCGTTCATGGGCTTCATCGAGCATGACGACGCTATACTTGGTCAGCATCGGGTCGCTCAAGCACTCTCGAACCAGCACACCGTCCGTTACAAACTTGAGTCGCGTGTGAGGACTACATTTGGACTCGAATCGGATGGCATAGCCTACAAACCCGTCAAGTCCAACGCTCGTGTTCATTTCCTCGGCTACGCGTCCGGCCACTGACACGGTCGCCACTCGTCTCGGCTGCGTAATGGCGATACAACGCGATGATGCCTCGTTTGGACTCGCGTTGACGTCAGTATACGCGCCACAAGCGTCTAGAAATTGCGGAATCTGCGTCGTTTTACCCGATCCTGTCTCTCCGACACATATTACGACTTGGTGGTCCTTTAGAGCACGTAGAAGCTCCTCACGATGCGCTAACGCAGGGAGGGGCGTCTTCTGAGTCACGAGCGGAGACGTCGTCTCCTGAGCGCTACACGCGTCTGATTTCGCTGGAATTTGTTCAGGACACAAAGAAGAGGATGAAGAAGAGGATACTGTGTACCTATTGGGGCGGGATCGACGACGAGAGCAAGAACGAGAGCGCGAACGCGAACGTCGCCGCTTCCGGTCCTGGTTATTGGAGTGAGTCATGGCGTTTTGGTGTAGTATCTTTTTGACCAATTAGTGATCGCAACAAGAAATTCAAGCAAACACTACTTGAATGTGTGTGTATACCGATTGGCAACTACCCCTATTCATCATTTTATCGTGCATCTGATTGGCAAATACTGGGTAGCGTATCAAACATGATTGGCTGAAAGAGCGATTGGCTTCGTTCCGTTACAAAGTTACAATGTGAAATGGTGATCAATCACATGTACAGTGATACCCAGCCCCCTTCGACAACTAGTACACTCTTTACACCATTTCCTGGCCGATGTGCGAAGCTTGAAGACTAGCAACTAATGATGCAATACGTTCTCTACTATGTGTTGAAGTATTTCTTTGTCCATTTGCGCAAGAACATAGGAAACTTGAGTCGTAGATATCTGTAATGGGGTGCCATTACATAATTGATATTCAAGTTAGAATATCACAGTTAAATTTCAGACGCGTTGTCTGAAATTCAAATAAGAGATTATAAGTTATTATAATCTACGAAGGAAAAGTCGATTCGGTATAAGTACCGAATCTTGCAGGTTAACTAATAGTACAGTTAGTTGAATACTTCATATTATTATATTAGTTAGGTAACTACTATACTATTAGCCGCTAAACCACCCATTTAATAAACACTCTTAATTTTGCGTTCTAGAACATAAGTGAATATTTATTTATTTACTTTTAGTATAGGATTAGTTGTCATCAACTTATCCTACCCCTCTTGTATTGCGCGCTTCCTCGCAAAATACAGTGTAAGCCCGTAACAGGATCAGTCCTGTTACACCTGGTAGCACTTTGTGGTCCGTCTTAACGACCACAGTTCCGTTCCGCTAGTCAACTAGCGGAGCGAAGATTAAGAGCCGCTCGGCATCATGTCGCGAGACATGACGCCTGCCGAGCGAGAGAGAACGCTGGAAGTGGTGACGAAACACTTCCCCCACTTCTCGTCGCGTAGTAAAGACGCGACGGTAGAAATGGTTCGGTCCATGGGGACCGACATCCTTACCTTCCTCCAGGGTAAGACCCCGGAGGAAGTGATAGAGGTGGTGAATCGCTTTAGGCGAAACCACCTAGAAAATACAGCACGGCCCGCGCAAGAGGCAGCGCGGACCGCACCTGCACCTGCAACGCATAGCGTTGAAGTGGTAAAGGCGCGAGTACCGCCCTTTAGGGGCGAAGGGGGCGAGCCCCTTCGTAGATGGCTCGCAGAGGTGGAAGATGCCATCTCCGCGCAAAATATTGTTGACGAACGTCAACAGGCGTACTTCGCCACAACATGTCTGGGCGGCAGAGCCAGGGCATGGGCGATGAGTCGCAGAGTTACTGATGACTCTGCGTTCCTTACTTATAAGGAATTGAAAGCTGAGCTAAAGCTCAACTTTGAAGCTCCAGAAATGGAGCTAAGTAGTCGGCAGGAGTTCATGGAACTCCGGCAAGGTAAGCTTGACCTTCAAGCTTACGCTCAGAAGAAGCAATATTTGCTGTCAAATATTGTGTATGAGCCGGTGCCCCCTGCTATGCAGGTCACTGGCTTCATGAAGGGACTCAATGATGG
>JAPDHQ010002390.1:0-13186 GCA_026184515.1 Peronosclerospora sorghi
CATGTTCGCTGTGGCGAAGGCCGTTTCGACCTCTCGCAACCAAACATGAAGGTTGTCACCCTTATCTCCGGTGAACTCCTTTATCTTAAACGATAATGTAGGGCGCACCCCCGTGGAATGACCTCCACCACAACTCGCCACATGAGCGATGAGGGCATTCACCCTTGCCTTTACGGCCTCAAGGCCCTGTTCCACATGGAGCTTCATACCTTCTTCCCCCGTTAAGGGTAACAGCCTTTTAAAGGCTTCCTGCTGGACGAGGGTCAAACTATCCCAATCGTCCTGATTCATCCTTTTCAGAGGATGTCTAGTCTACCAACACAGGTGTTGGATTGACTACAAGTTCTACCAGATGTAGCCGGTGCGTATACGCACGGTGCAGCTAGCGCACAGTAGAAGACTCTTCCTTAAAGCGGTAGCTACCGCTACTTAGCCGATACGCCCTTGTAAAGGGCTTAGTAGGAGAGTTCTCCTACTCGGGGCCAAGATTCCCGGGTTAGTTTACGACTTAGCCTTAACGGCTGTATTCCCTTTACGGGATGTAAGTAAAGGGAGGGCTCCTTCTTACCTACGACACTCACTGCGCGCGCGACCGGTCGAGGTCGCATGTCCGCAAAATAGAGTGAAATGTAAACTGAATATATTTAATATGTAATTAGCCTAATTAATTTAAACTAATATAAACTATATGTAATACTAAGTAGAATATTCCTAATTCGTACCTAGCTAAAATGTAGTGTACACACCTGTGTACTGACACGTGGATGGCTGACACACCACCACACCAAGGGACCCTTTCCTGATTGGTTAAAACAACCAAAGGTTCAAAACCTTTCAAACCGGCCAATACTGACATCAACCGTGGTGTACTCATGTACGCCAACACTCAATGTAACCCGAATGTAACCCCGTTACACGCCCAACATAGAATGTTGGGTGGAGCCGCATTGCTGTGGGAATGTCTAAGGTATAGGCATTCCCCCCAATCTCTTGGAACTTGAAAGGTCCAATCTACTTAGGAAGCAACTTCCGTGTGGGGAAGTTGCTTATTGCATGTATAGGCAAATTGGTAGTACTTAATAATACCAATTCACCTTTCAGAAAGGAGTTTTTGTTCTTCCTTCCTTGCTTGTCTGCATTTTGCTTCTGCTTATCAAAAGCAGAGGCAAGTGCATCTTTTATATAGCGTATTACAGCTTGGCGCTGTAATACGAATTCATCTACTGCTTTATCAGCCGTAGGTGCGTTGTACTCATTGTCTGCAGCCATTGCTGCAGAAACATATTCATCATATGCAGCTTCAGTTTCAATTGAATCTGCTTCCGCTTCTACTGTACTTTCAGTAGAAGGGCCATCGTTTTGTTCACAAGTTGCAGTTGCAACTTGCGCATTGACTCGCTCAAAATTTGAGCGGGTCCCTCCCCCACTTAGATTTGGCGTACCACCAAGTAAAGCTGGGGTTCGTGGATGTCTTAAGGCATTCACGTAGAACGGTGTATGCTTAGGTGAAGCATGCACCGAATTGTTAATCGCGAATTCAGTGAGTGGCAGATAGTCACTCCACTGTTCAAAGGCATGTGCGTATGATCGCAACATGTCTCCGAGAACGCGGTTAACCCGTTCCGTCTGCCCATCCGTTTTCGGATGGTCCGCAGTTGACATCTTCAACTGGGCTCCCAACAATGAGAACGTTTCTTTCCAGAAACGTCCTGTAAATCTCGGATCTCGATCCGAGACAATGTCTTCCGGCATTCCGTGCTAACGGAATACCGTATCAACGAATATCCGCGCTGTTTGAGCGGCGGTTACGTTCGCTGATACTGCATTAAGATGTACCATCTTACTGAAACGGTCTACAAAGACCACTATTCCAGTCTTCCGACTATTGTCGGGTGGAAGACCGAATACGAAGTCCATTGAAATGGACTTCCAACACTCTGTCGGAACCGGCAGAGATTGCAGCGGAGCCTGTGCAGACTGCGCAGGCTTAACGCGCTGGCAAATATCGCAAGCGCGTACGTACTTCCGTACCCACTTGTACTGGTTTCGCCAGTAAAATTCACGTGCGAGAGAAGCGTTTGTCTTCTCTCGACCTTGATGCCCCGAAATCGGTCCATCATGATACTCAAACATAATTTGATGTTTGAGATCATCGTCGTTTGGAACGACGATGCGAGTTTCATCTTTTTGGTCTGTGCTGTAAAGCAGCAGACCATCGTGCAGTCGATATCGATGCACGCAAGCGCGGAGGAACTCTGGGAGTTCGTCGCGCTTCTCACTTGATTGATTACTTAAGTAATCAATCAACAGACGTGTCTCCTCGTCTGTTTTGTACGCCTCGCGTACTTGTCGTATAATTGACGACGACAAAGCAGTGCAACGGATCGCGTTTGCACTGGCACCTTCGGTTACGGACGGTTTCGTCTCGTAATCGGGCCTTCGTGATAGCGCATCCGCTATCACGTTCAACTTTCCGGGTTTGTATTCAACCGTAAAGTTGTATCCGGCAGAGAATGACAGCCATCGAGCCATTCTTTGAGAAATGTGTGGTGAATTCACGGCCGTGCGTAGCGAGGCATGGTCCGTGTAAACCACAAACGGTCTATCTCCCAAGAGATAGATCCGAAACTTGGCCAGTGCATACTTCATGGCAAGGAGTTCCTTGTCATGCACTGGATAGTTGCGCTTCGGTTGGCCTCAACTGACGCGATTGATAGCAGATTACGTGATCACGATCATCGTGATCACGCTGCATCAGAGCACAGCCGATAGCGAAATCGCTCGCGTCGCAAACGACGTGGAACGGACGCTCGTTATCGGCTATAGCCAAGACAGGCGCTTCAGTCAATCTATGCTTGACTGCATCAAAAGCATCTTGGCATTGGGTATCCCAATTCCATTCGACATCTTTCTTAAGTAATTGAGAAAGAGGTCGTATTAACCCAGCATAGTTGCACGAATACTTGTGCAAATATGTTGCCAACCCAAGGAAATTTCGAAGTTCCTTAACGTTGTTTGGCGTAGGCCATTCAACGATCACCCTGATCTTTTCTGGATCAGGACGAACCCCGTGCTTGTCCACAAATCATCCAAGAACGGGTATCTCAGGTGCACCAAAGGTGCACTTTTTTAGATTTGCATAGAGCTTATGCTTACGCATAAGCTCTAACACTCGCCGTAGATGTTCCCTATGGACATCTACATCGCTTTTATCGTGTTCACCCTTACTATGGATGAACACGTCATCGAAATAACTCTGTGCGAATTCTCGCACCGGGCGTAATAGATGCGTTTCGCATCTGTTAAACGTAGCAGGGGCATTTCGAAGCCCCTGCGGCATAACAAGCCACTCCCAAAGCATGCCGCTTGGGGTGCTTACCGCCGTGAGAAGGATATCCTTCTCACGCATTAGGATTTGATAAAATCCATCTCTTAGATCGAGAGCACTAAAGATGGTGCTCCCGCACATGCCATCAATGATGACATCTTTTCGCGGTATCGGCGTCTGTGCCGGTACCGTCGCTGCGTTCATCTTGTGGTAAGCGTGAACGATTCTCCACCCACCTGTGGACTTTTTCACACAAAAGGTGGGGGTAGAGTGCGGTGAGATAGACTCCCGAACTTGGCTTGCTTTACGACGAGCTTCGAAAAACTCGTCGATCGCTTTTACTTATCACGCGGCAACGGCCATTGCCGCGTGACACAATATTTCGTGCCTGGCACGAGGTCAATTTCATGACGAGTTCCATTATCCCTAGGGAGCTCGCTAGGTACTTCTTCTGGGAATACGTCAGCGTATTCCCGAAGTACCTCATAAAATGGGGAGTTCGCTTTAAGCGACTCCCAGCTCTGCGCTTCAAAGCGCTGAACTTTGGTTTGATCATTGGGAACCTCTTTCCCAATTTTTTCCACTTGTAATGTGGATATTCGTTCACGAATATCCACTACATCATCTGTTGCAACGATGATACAGATCTGTTCGATCTGATCATCGTGCAAGTTCTTCATAAACTTCTTCCAGCTTAGCGCTGGAAGAGCCATAACCTCCGAACCTTCTTTCGGAGGGGTTCCATCAACAGATACTGGGTAGCTAATCCGGTCTCCGTTTGCGTCAAGACGTTGATCGTCTCGACGGAACTGTCCATGCAATCAGACGCATCGTCTGATTGACTGCTACACGGTGATTACGATTCACCGTGTGCGAATACTCATCATCATGGTGGCCACTGCCTACCATGGAATTTTCTTGGCGATCAGATGTGCTCGTCTGATCGGCCGCCTGTTCTGCGACACGGTGGTCTTTATCACCCGTGTGCATGGATAACGCAACGTGGTGGGCACTCGCCACCACGGAGTTGTGCTCACGATTGCACTCGATCGTGAGTTCACTCTCATCAACACGGAATTCTTTCGTCGTGTTGGAACCTTCGGTCGCACGTGGGTGTTTCCCACTGTGGATACTATTTCATTCTCACGGTGGGTGTTTACCACCGTGGATATCACTTCATTCTCACCGTGGTCTTTATCACCCGTGGAATGTTCCTCTCCAACACGCAACGACTCTTCTGTTGCGTGTGGTGGTCCCTCTGGACTCTCACCAGCGGAGGTACCTTCCGCTGATCGTGTCAGAACAGACCTGGTGGTGCCATAGCTATCCACCAGACTGTCTGACGCTGCGGTTTTATCTTCTGATACAGCCGGATTACACACAGGGTGATCAGATCCTGTGGGTCCGCCGCAGTCGATCGATAGGTTAACCCAGTAGATCGAAGGTTTAAGCTTGGATATCCATGGGATTCCAAGTATCACATCGAACTTGTCATCTAAATCGAGGACGATGAATTCATCCTCGAATGACAGTTCATTCAACTCGAAGCGTGTTTTAATCACACGCTTTGGAATAGTCACGGTTGCACCTGTTGCTAACCGGACTGACAACATACTTCGTGGGGTTTCTACCTCCACGAAGCTAAAAAAAAACAGCGTTAGACTCTGAGTTCTAACGAAATTGTTTGACGCTCCTGTGTCAAAAAAAGCTCGCATGGGGACATCGCTCCCGTGCGGCTTAACCTCCAGGGTGATAAGAGGCTTATCATCACCCTGCACCTTTTGACAGGACATAGTCCCTTCTGGGGCTATTACCCTCACATGACCTATGTCGGCATGTGGGATAACATTCCCAGTAGGGCGCCCCGCCCCTACTGGTGATTCTCGTTTTTTGCACCAACAGGGTGATGTCCCTATTGGTGTAACCGTGCAGCGGACGGTTCCGTCCGCTGACTGCGTGGCACCGGTCGCGGTGCCATATACTCATGGGCTAAATGTCCCACTTTCGCGCATCGATTGCAGCGAATATTCTTCTTAATTTTCGGTTGCTTCGAGTTCAAAGCAACCGCAACCGATAGGTCCATCGGATCTGGACCTCCACCGCCCATGCTCTGGCGCGGGTGGCTGTTTCTTGAGACGAAGTGTGAACTTCGTCTGCCCGACTGCTGCTTGTTGACATTCTGTTGCGGCATGTCAAAAGCGAAGGGCTGTTGAGCCCTTCGGCTATACCCATCATGCGATGACGCTGATCGCATGCTGAACTCCTCACGGATGCTCATATCAATGGCATCCTGTAGAGTCTTTGGCGAGTGCCGGTAAAGACTCTGTTTGACGGGACCATCATTGAGTCCCTTCATGAAGCCAGTGACCTGCATAGAAGGGGGCACCGGCTCATACACAATATTTGACATCAAATATTGCGTCTTCTGTGCGTAAGCTTGAAGGTCAATGTAGCCGGTGCGTATACGCACGGTGCGGCTAGCGCACAGAGGAAGGCTTTCCTTAAAGCGGCGTTTGCCGCTACTTAGCCGATACGCCATTATTAAGGGCTTAGTAGGAGAGAGCTCTCCTACTCGGGGCCAAGATTGCCGGGTTAGTTTACTCTAGCCTGTACTAGTGCCTTAACGGCAAGGCTCCCTTACAAAGGGTGTAGCTAAGGGGAGGGCTCCCCTTACGCTATGGCACTCACTACACGCACGACCGGTCGAGGTCGTTCGTCTGTACTAAGGAGTGAAAGTAAAACTGAATATATTTAATATGTAATTATTTAAACTAATATAAACTATATGTAACACTAAGTAGAATATTCTTAATTCGTACCTAGCTAAAATGTAGTGTACACACCTGTGTACTGACACGTGGATGGCTGACACACCACCCCAAGGGCCCATGCCCTGATTGGTTAAAATAACCAAAGGTTCGAAGCCTTTCAACCCGGCCAATACTGGCCTCAACCGTGGTGTACTCATGTACACCAACACTCAGTGTTACACGAATGCAACCCCGTTACATCCTCCCCCATCAAGACTATTTCTTACGCAATAATCAAAATTTTGTTGGAGAACTCCAACGCCAGTTCCCCTGGCCATCCACATGTACACCTCTAGTGGTGCTATGGCGTCTCCTCTAGAAGAGGTAGACTACTCCGAAAACTCGGAAGTGGATGCCTTTGGGGATACCTCCCCAATGGTGAGCCGCTCCGACAGCGCCGAACGGCGTTGTCGGCAGCCTAATCCATTCCCCACACGTGAGGAAAATGCACTAACCAGTGCGGCACCCCTGCCCGTATCGGATGATA
The DNA here is from genome assembly GCA_026184515.1 of Peronosclerospora sorghi. Classification (NCBI taxonomy): domain Eukaryota; phylum Oomycota; class Peronosporomycetes; order Peronosporales; family Peronosporaceae; genus Peronosclerospora; species Peronosclerospora sorghi. The sequence goes on from JAPDHQ010002390.1 coordinate 6,626, forward strand.
CATCCGAATCGCCAAAGGCGATCGTCACTAATGATCTGGACGCAGCTCAAGACACCCAACTTGCCGCACAGGCACTAAGGGCTGCGTTACGCGCCCCCAAACTCCCGTCAAGGGCGGCTTATAATTTCGATGGTCCTCGTGACCTTCCAAGATGGGCCAGGCGTTTGGTAAGGACTAGTCTAGCGTCCTATACCCCTGGCCCCGCGGCTGAACAGCCGTACCAACGCGAACGCCGTGAGAAACTCCGGCAACAACTGCTTACACAAAAGGAGTTCACTATCGTCTCGTACCGAGAGCGCCTAAACAGGCAGGCACAAGGTGCCCCTGTTGAGAACCTCCGCGAGGTTCCTTTCGTTCTTTCTCCGAGAGAAAGTGCCGATGACGCAGAGAAGAAGTTCCGCGCTTGGGCGGAAGGGTAGAAGCTTCTCCCCAGCTTTGATGAGCTGCATGACAGCTATTCCCGTCGAGACATTTGGGTGGAGAGGGTGTTGCGCCTGACGTTTGCCAAAACTAAGGCGATGGAGCAACTACGTGCTCCGTATCGCACGCGCTATGTCAGCGCCCCTGTCTCCACCATGGCGTCCGAGGACAGTGTGGTCGCCACATCTGCCTCCGACCAACTCCCACTTATTGGGAGTGAAGAGGCTTCTCATGCCCCTCTGGTCGTTGACCTACAGCGGGATTCTCCCGCTCAAAAGCGTCAACGACGTCGCGACAATCCTGCCGTAGGGGAGTCTCGAACTCCCACGAACTCTGTGAGCGTGGATAACCTTTCCACTTCACCAGATACTGGGTTTGACCCCGATGATGGTGCCGCGCCATCAGCCTCTCCTCATGAAAGTGTGGAGTACTCTCCGCATCGAGCATTGGAGGAGGAGGTCGCACAATTGCGACGTGAGATTCGCGCGCGCTGTGATCGACACAACCTTCGCATCCATGATCTCCACGAGGGGATTCTCGATGAGCGGGATGCCACTGATCGCTTCGAGAGGCGGCTTGCCTGTCTCGAGACGACCGTTGCGGAGCTTCGTGGTCGCATTTTTAGCCCTTTCGGGCATCCTTCGCCCTGCGGTGCCTTACGGCTATCCTCCTTTCCACCCTCCTCCAGGAGGGGCCCCGCCTCCGGGTCCTGGTATGGCTTAAGCAAACCGACATAAAATGTTGGATGCGTACGCATCTCCTTCGGGGTGTCTAAGGAGTACGACAAGCCCTTTTGGGCTAACACCTTAAAGGGGCCCACAAACCTGGGGCGCAGTTTATTGCGCAACACATTTGAAACTGCATGTGTAGGAAGATTTTTAGCGTTTAATAAAACACTTTCTCCTACTCTGTATACCTTTTTGGTACGCCGTCCCTTTCGGTCAGCTTGCTCCTTCTGCTTGTCTTGGCTTTCCGCCATGGCATCGCAGACGTGTCGTAAGACACTAAGGCGAGTCGATAAGAACTTATTGATGTGCTTTCGCACAGATACAGGGCTGACATCGGGGAATACTCCCCCCTCAAGCCCTGGGCCACACACACGTGGCGTCAACGGAACCCTCGGATTCACTAATCCGTTCACGTAAAACGGGGTAAACCCCGTAGATGCATGGACCGAATTTTTGATAGCAAATTCGGCCATCGGAAGCATCTCACTCCAACTCTTTGGAGAATCCGGACATAAACTCCGGAGAATGTCCTCTACTACGCGATTAACGCGTTGCGTTTGTCCGTCCGTCTGCGGATGATCCGCAGTGGACATGAGGAGCTTGGTGCCTAGCACCTTAAACAACGCTCCCCAGAATTGTCCCGTAAAACGGGGATCCCGGTCTGACACAACGGAATCGGGTAGACCATGTTGTCGAAAGACACGGTCTAGGAACACTTTTGCTGTTCCTTGTCCATCTATGGACTCTGGCACCGCCGCCAGGTGAGCCATCTTGCTCAATCGGTCTACAAAGACCAATATGCCGGTGTTCTCGGCCTTATCCTTCGGAAAACCGAAGCTAAAATCCATGCTAATGGATTTCCAACACTCCGTTGGAACCGATCAGCTCGCCAAAGGCGCAGCTGAACTTGCAGAGGGTTTGACCCTCTGACACGTCTCACAGGTGCGTATATACACACCGACCCACTTATACATGTTGGGCCACCAATAAAAAGCGCTTAAAGCGCTGTAGGTCTTATCCCGACCTAAATGACCCCCGGTAGGGGCGTCATGTGCCTCAAAGAGGGCTCTATACTTCAGTTCCTCATCATGAGGAACTACCACCCGCGGAGTTTGCTCCGCGCTCGTGCTATATTATAGCAAACCGTCACAGTACCTGTAACGGTGTAACCGAGCTTTAGCTCGATTTGACAGGGTTGACTCAGACGAGCCAAGTCCCTTTCTACCCAACGCGCTGATAAGCGCCGTACACTGTGGTTCTTTCTCATACGCCTGGCGTATGAGATCCACCACAGACGAGGCGACGAATGTCGCGTGAGCGAGCTCGTAATCGGGACGACGCGACAACGCGTCTGCAAGCACGTTTTGCTTGCCAGGTTTATACTTAACCTCAAAGTTGTACTCCGCAAAGAAGGAGAGCCAACGGGCCATCCGTTGCGAGAGATGAGGCGACTTTGTCGCTTTCCGTAAGGACGCGTGGTCAGTATAAACCAAGAACGGCTTTGAGCCGAGTAGATGAACCCGAAATTTGACAAGAGCATAATTCATTGCAAGTAGCGCCTTGTCATGAACGGGATAATTCCGTTCCGCAGCTTTAAGCTGACTCGACTCAAACGCAATTACGCGTTCCCTTCCTGCATCGTCTGCTTGTAACAAAGCACATCCGATTGCGAAATCGGAGGCGTCGCAGACGACACTAAATGGTTTCCCAGAGTCTGGGAGAGCAAAAACGGGAGGTTTTTACAAGCTCCCCTTAACCGCTTCAAAAGCGTTTTAGTGTTCGGTTTCCCAACACCAATCAACATCCTTCTTAAGAAGGTCGGTCAATGGCTTCGCCATTTCAGCGTAGTTCTCGCTGTACTTGTGAAGATAGTTGGCTAATCCAAGCCATTTCCGTAAATCTCTAAGATTTACAGGCGGAGGACACTCCACAATGGCTTTCACCTTCGCGGGATCCGCCCGCACTCCATCCTTACCGATGAAGCATCCGAGGAAAGGAATTTCCTCAGCACCAAATATACATTTGGATGCGTTCGCATATAACTTATGCTCTCGCATACATTCGAGCACTGCTCGAAGGTGTATAAGGTGCGTCTGAACATCAAACGAGTCGCCTTCCGCACTACTATGAACGAATATATCGTCGAAGTACGTCTGAGAGTACTTTCTATGAGGGCGGAAGAGTTGAGTCACCAAGCGATTGAAAGTCGCTGGTGCATTCTAGAGCCCCTGTGGCATAACTAGCCACTCCCACAGCATTCCACTAGGCGTGCTGACCGCTGTAAGCGGAATATCGGATGCTCGCATGAGCACCTGATAATACCCGTCCACGAGATCTAAGGCACTGTACACAGTACAGCTCGCCATATTGTTCTGGAGGACATCCTTCCGAGGAATCGGAGTCTGCATGAGTACAGTAGCTGCATTAAGCTTGTTGTACGCATGTACAATGCGCCACTTTCCGTTCGGTTTACGAACGCAAAAAGTGGGAGATGAGTGGGGAGACTTGCTCTCCCGTACCATCCCTGCCTCTTCTTTCCCCTTGAAGAATGCGTCGATGACGTCGCATTGTTCCTTGGGGAGAGGCCACTGTCTAGTGACGCAGTATTTGGTTCCAGGAACCAAATCAATTTCATGTCAGACTCCCCGATCCGGTGGTAACCCCATCAGGCGGGTTGTCACTAATGACATCTCCAAATCCTTTAACAAGGAATGGTAAGGGTCCTCAGGATCCGCGAGGATCTTGAGGCCGCTTCGGGCATTGAATGCCTGTTTGGTTTGCACCAAAACTGACTCGTCCATCGTGGATGAGGAGTTCAACTCCTCTTCCGGACGCAACACGACAACCTCGTCGATTTCCTCTGCTTTCAAAGCAGTCTCAAACTCGTTGAAGGACATCTCCTCCAACGACAACAGTTCGCCTACCCCAGGCAACCGTTCCAGGCTTACGCCTTCTGTGACAATACCTGTCACACTATTCAGCATCCGATAGGACTGCTGACTACTGGCCTCGGGACTCATCCCGAGACCCAGATAGGGGGAGTCAATTGCCCCATCTATTGGAAACGCCACGCGCCTATCCACAGAGGTCTCTACCTCTACCACCGGTGACTCGCCGGTCTCACCTATTACGGCGTAATCGGAATCATTTCCGATGTGCGAAAGAGACGAACTTCGGGTCTATTCGCTTGGAAGCTCCTCGAGCTTAACCACAGGGGTCTGTACCCCTACTGTAACGGGGTTACATTCGGGTTACATTGAGTGTTGGTGTACATGAGTACACCACGGTTGAGGTCAGTATTGGCCGGTTTGAAAGGTTTCGAACCTTTCGTTATTTTAACCAATCAGGGCAGGGCCCTTGGTGTGGTGTTGTGTCAGCCATCCACGTGTCAGTACACAGGTGTGTACACTACATTTTAGCTAGGTACGAGTTACGAATATTCAACTTAGTATTACATATAGTTTATATTAGCTTAAATTAATTTAGACTAATCACATATTAAATATATTCAGTTTACATTTCACTCTAAAGTGCAGGCGCGCGACCACGCCTGGTCGCGCGCCGTGAGTGCCGTAGGTAAGAGGGAGACCTCCCTTTACCTACACCCTTAGTAAGGGAGCCTTGTCGTTAAGGAATTAGCGGAGCTAGGCGCGCGACCACGCCCGGTCGCGCGCGCAGTGAGTATTGTAGCCCAAGGGAGTTTACCTTACGCTCCCTCCCTTTATAAGGGAAGCCTTGTTACAAGGGGTTAGCGAAAGCTATCTGTAAGCCACCCCGGGAACCTTGGCCCCGAGTAGGAGAACTCGCTCCTACTAAGCCCTTTTATAAGGGCGTATCGGCTAAGTAGCGGTAGCTACCGCTTTAAGGAAGAGTCTTCCTCTGTGCGCTAGCCGCACCGTGCGTATACGCACCGGCTACATCTGGTAGCACTTGTAGTCAATACAACACCTGTTTTGGTGATAAACATCCTCTGCAAGGGATGAATCAGGACGATTGGGATAGTTTGACCCTAGTCCAGCAGGAAGCCTTTAAAAAGGCTGTTACCCATATTGGGTGAGGATGGCATGCGCCATCTAGTGGAGCAGGGCCTCGATGCCGTGCGTGAAAGGGTGAATGCCCTTATCGCCCATGGGGCGAGTCTTCGCGTGAGTTATCCCGCGTCTATGGGGTGCGCCCTCCGATGTCCTTTAAGATAAATGAATCCACCGGCGAGAAAGGTGAAAACCTTTATGTGTGGCTTCGAGGGGTTGAAACCGAATTTGCCACCGCGAACGTGATCGAGGATCACCTGTAAGTGGGACTTGCACTGACCTATCTTACGGGCAAAGCCCGTATGGGCGTTTACGTGTCAGGATTCGGTCACGACCGTGTTCCCGAACTGGGGAGTCCTTAAGCGAGAGTTTATGGACAGGTATGCAACGCCTGATCTCGTTCTCCAGAATCAGCTGGCGTTTTTGAGGTGCCGTCAGGGCACTAGGGATTTGGAGACATATGTCCAAGGACTGAAGACCCTGTTGTCAGGGATGTACGCGAAAGCGTATTCGGACGATGTTTCCATACCCGTCTGCATGGGAGGCCTGAAAGAAGGGCCAGAACGTTCGGAACTGTTCCGATGCCGACCCCAATCCCTGGGGGAGGCGTTTAAGATGGCGTTTAACGCCGAGAGGAACTTTCGTTCCTCTAAGATGGGTCCTGACCCCATGGACCTGAGTCAGGTCGAACTGGAGGGGAAGCCTTCCGCTAAGAGTCACTCTGACTCTTTTTCGCAGATCTTCGGGGCGGAGATCTTAGATATGTTGCAGTGGCGTGGTCCGCTAAGGTGCTTCCTATGTGGAAGCGTGGATCATCTGCGGAACCGATGCCTACAAAATCCTTAGCGAGATAGTCGCTGGAAGGATCCGAGGGCGGCAAAAAGGCCCTCGCCCAAGCTGTGGGGAAACAGCGGCTCCCGGTAGGTGTGGGGAGCCTTACTGGGGGGACCCCTTACTGCTGTTAAGCCCCAGGGTAGGTGACGACAGCACAAATCCCCGAGGGAAGCGGTGCTTTCTAGCACCGAGTTGGTGTACCAGCCAGGTTTGCTGGTAGTCCTTGCGGACGTGAAAGGCTTTGATAAGCCTTGGAGAGTCTTGATAGACTCTGGAGCGTCTGAAAATTATGTCAGACGGGCTTCTGTTGTGAAGAGTCGGCTGTGTGCCGAGGCCCTAGAGGCACGTTCTCGTGACGTTGTCACGGTCCATCTTGCGACGGGCGTACAGTTTTCTGTACCCAAGGTCTCGATTGACCTTAAGCTGAAGTTTGCAGACTTCGACAGCTTAGAACGTTTCCTAGTCCTGGATTTGGACTCGAGGTATGACCTCATTCTGGGCATGAAGTGGCTGGAACGCCACGAGCCATGGATATACTGGAATTCTAA
>JAPDHQ010002395.1:0-11144 GCA_026184515.1 Peronosclerospora sorghi
GCTTTAAGGAAAGTCTTCCTCTGTGCGCTAGCCGCACCGTGCGTATAAGCACCGTCTACATCCGCGGGGTCCCCCCCCCGTAAGTTGGAAGGCTTGGCACGATGGTGGTGGTCAGGTTGTCGATACAAATGTATTCGATTTCGAACTTGACTCCACCACAATGGTGCGCGTGCCCGGATCACTTGGTGATCGTGGATATCACCACGAGGTGTCATCAAGCTTGAATTTGAAGATTTGAATTTGGAATAGTTCTGGAGAGGGCGTAAGTAAAGGCTATCACCTTACGTCTTCGTTCTCGATAAAGATGGCGATGTCCGGTATGGACTGGTGGAGGACCAGATCGGGATTAATAAATGTTTTTCCACCCCAAAAGGCTCCCACCGGAGCCGATCGGGACTATAGCATGACTTGCTATAGTCCCGGAAAGGATCAGGACCTTGGTCCTGATCCTATGTATGTGCATAAAAAAGTTGATGGAAAATCAAAAGACGAAAATACTTGGAAGCTGATCAGAACGATCAGACTAACCTCCCCAAGGTGCCCAAGCTACCCAAGATTCCCAAGAAAGGGTTGGGAAATCCGGCCGACGAAGACGACCTCGAAGAAAAGTCGCAGGTCGGAGATGGAGGCATCACTGAAGAAGACCTAAACAAGATGTACTACATTTTTGAGCTGAAACGATTTGTTCGTTTTGACGTGGTCTTTTGGGTGTTGAACCTCCAGATCCCCGACCGTCTTCTCGGCCCACTACCGAGCCGGTCCAGAGTGATCGCCCATTACTGTTGGTAAAAAACTTGGTGGCGATGTTGGCGGAGGTTGGCATTAAAATGCAGAACCCCGACGATGTCCAAAAACTATTTGAATTTGAGACTTGGAGGCTGAAATCGTCGATGTCGACCTTCTACGACCATTTGGTCCCACTGGTGGGGGCAGTTCGCCGCCCAACTCCCACCGCAGCAGTGAAGGTCGCTGAAGCCTCCACAGCGATTGTCGACATTGGTTCTGATGACGAATCAGTTTATCAGTCTCCACCGGCCTCTAACAGCTCATCAGAGTTGGAGACCGGTGTCGAGCGGATGACCATGGGGGTGGACCATACCCAGCCTGAACAAAAATGGACGTGCGGAAGCAAAGGGCTGCTTGCCAGTCGGGGCTCCAGCGACCCCCACAGGTCTCAGTCCCGCAAAAGGAGTGTATCAACACGTTGCCCTTGACTCCAGCTAACGTCCAAATCATGTTTGAGACGATGATGGAGCGTTTCATGGAAGACCGGGTTAGACCACCTCTGCGGCCACATGCCCAAGACCGGTCTACCCAGCAAAGTGCCAATGTTTGCCGAGATGTGGATATGGAATCGGTACCATCTGTGGACAAGCCCACTCGAAGTGGTAAGCAAGTCGGAAAGGGGAAGCGCAAGCTGCAACCGGCCAGACCGCGTAGACCAAATAAGACAAGTGAATGTGACATGGAGTCGGTCGTCGGTCTTGACGACCACTGTGGGTCAGACGGTACGGCTGTTATGGGTTCAAGTTCCATTTTTCCTGTTAATTGTTATGGGTTCAAGTCCCATTTTTTCCTATTTATAAAGATATTATAAGTTAAAAAAATTATAAAATCTGACAAGCCACGCAAGGCTAACCTAGCCTCCACTATTGCTTAAGATTTTGGATCTGCTGCGATTCCACGCATCCGTATGGCCGCGACGGCCGACCTCAAGGACTTCACTGTCAACGATACGGATGAAGACCAGGCCCGGTCTTGGTTCGGTCGGGTCAAGTCTGCGTTCCTTCGAGACCAGACCCCGAAAAGTGAAAGGTGTCTGATATTCCGGGATTTGTTGAAAGGGCCGTCTGCCAACTGGATCCAATAGTTAGGTCGGGATGTCCGGTCTGACTGGGACCAGCTATGTGCAGAGCTTGAAGGGCAATATTGTAACTCCGGATTTTCGAGTGCCCGCAAGTATCACCATATGCAGAAGCGGAGCGACGAGACACCGATCGAATATTTGCATCGGTTGAACGTGGCTGCACTTCGTGCCGGCATAACAATTAAAGAGAATAACCCGCTGAACGGTGCTGCTCTGGAACATAGGGGTTAATACATTAGTACCCTGGACGATCAAGAACTGGTGGACCAACTTACTCTGCTGCGTCTTAGGGACGCGTGTGAAGTTGAACAGACTCTACGGACACTACAGCAGTCTCGCAGCATGAGGTCGAAGAGTGCTGGTGATCAGGTATCTACCGATCCAAGACCCAGACCGATCCGGTCAAGAGGCCCTGGACCATACCGACCCGAGCGGTCAAGGCGATCGTAGCCGAAGACAGCACGGGATCGGAAGGGGAAAGTGGAAGTCCATCCAGCCAGGAGTCGTCGGATGAAGACCAGTATCGTTACGTCTATGTTTCGGGACCTGCCCCGAAGACCAGGTCGAAGTCCGACCAGGTAGACCGGAAGGGAAGGAACGGAAGCAAGTCCAATCCAGACCGACCTCGTCAGAAGTGCTTCCACTGTGGCTCGAGCAAACATGATAGTCCAAACTGCCGGAAGAAGATGGTGTGCAAGAAGTGCGAGAGACGAGGCCACCCGACGGACCACTGCCTCTTCGTATGCAAGTCATGTGGAGAGATCCACGAGGCCGGCCACTGCAAGATTGAAGAATTTTTTAACATGATGCGCAAGTGGTACGTGCCGGACAAGCACGCGGGGATGCTGCCGCCGGAAGCAGAAAAGATGTTAAACTAGAACGCTCGCCAGGTTGGAATCTGGATCGAGCCGAGCGTTCTACGGTTCACATCTATGCATATGTCGGCAAGGAGGATAAGACCGACAATACACGTTCTATTCCAAATTGCGTCGACCGAGACCATCCGGTCTACAGTCTGAAGACCGATGAGTACTCCCGGACCAAGGTGGTTATGCAGTTGGACTTGCTGCCTGTAGAATCCCGCGGATACTGGAAGTATCACGCGCCTGATAAATGTTTCAAGCAGACGATAGCCTGTTGCAAGATTAATAACCAGAAAGCGACGATGTTGTTCGACTCTGGAGCTGAAGTCTCGATAATCGACTCCGCCTTTGCTCGTAAGGTCGGATGTCGTATAGACGATACCCATAGACAAGAATGCGTCGGGATCGGTGAAAACTCTTATATGACCGAAGGAAGAACGCGTATGAAAATTACTTTGTCGGGATTGCTGGTCTACTTTTTAAGCGCTTGGGTTGGCAAGTTGGCTGGACAGGACGCTTTACTAGGCATGGATTTCATGGTTCCAGCTTGTATTCGCCTAGACCTGTCACATGGAGTGCTTACACTCCCGTATGAGGTCCAGGTTCAGTTGGCTGGTCAAAGACCTCTGTATGGTTCGTATACCGATCTGTTCCGGTGGGATCAAGACCTCACTATCCCAGTCGGTCGGTCTGCCGATACCCCGGTCGAGAAAGGTTTCCGTTCGAGAATGTTATGGTTGACCAGGGGCGATCGGTGGGTCTCGACCTTCGTAAAGAGTGCTGGTCGACGTGATTTTGTCCGTGTTACCAATATCGGTGACAAGCCGCTGACACTGGACAATAACACTATTGTTGGTATGTGGTTAGCAGAAGGAAAGGTACCAAGGAAGATGGGGTTCGTCTCGATTGGGTCGAGGCGGTATGTCGAGTGGCAAAACCTGGCGTACCAATCGACCACCGATCTTATCAGCGATGATGGGTCGGTGGAAGAGGACACCTCACCTTTAGTGGAAAGACCAAGTTATGTCACCCCAAAAAGGATGTTGGTCCGAAGAAAGGCGCCGCAGTCACCAGGAACGGTGGACCATCAAGTAGTCGAGCCAAAGTTAGTCAACGTGGTGTCAGCACAAGATCAGGCGACAGCGGAGCAAGAAACAGAAGAAGGGGAACGTGAAATTGCTAGGTCGGACCATGACGGTATTCCTAATCAGACCGATATCAGTGAAGGACAGCCCGTCGATCAAGACCAGGGGCGTTCAGCCGGTCCAGATGGTCTAGGTGATATCACCCCAGAAGATGAACAAGTCTGTATACATGAAGGCGGGGAACAGTACATTCAGGAGCTGGAAAGCCAAATGGCAATCGTCCCTGAAGTGTCTGCCGACTCTCCCGAAGTTACAATGGATGATTTACAAGTGGGTGATCAAGACCTTAACAGTCCAGACCAGATCGAGAAGTTGAAGAATATCATATGGAAGAAAAGACATCTGCTGATTGGAAAGGGCAACGCCTTACCACCTGCAGCTAGTGGTGCGATTTTGCGATATTGACGTTGGAGATGCCAAGCCGATTGCCCAGCGATGTCGACGCGTGGCGCCACAGTACCGTGAAAAGCTTTCTGATCTCATTAAAGGACTGTTGGTCACAAAGATTATTAGACCGTCGACCTTGCCATGGGCCTCGCCGATCGTAATTGTTATCAAGAAGAACGGCGTTGACATTAGACTGTGCATCGACTATCGGCTGGTAAATCGGTTGACTAAACTCATGGTTTACCCGATGCCACTGATTAATGATCTGTTGGAAGACCTCAACAAGACCTTGTGGTATTGTTCGCTAGATATGGCAAGTGGATTTTGGGTGGTCTCGATGACTGATCTAGCCCGTGAGATTTCCGCATTTGTGACACCGTTTGGTCTTTTCGAGTGGAATCGTATGCCGTTCGGTCTGAAGAACGCACCCAAATCTATCAAAGGCTGATAGACAACGCATTGTACGGACACTTCAAGATCAAGACCGATCGGGACCCCGTTGAAAATTATGATGTGCTTAGAGAGGGTGAACCCGATCGGAAAAGAAGACCGTCCCTTCTAGGGAGGCGGTCGTAAATCGACGACATTCTGATACCTGCCCCGTCATGGAACGATCTGTGCGAGAAGGTTGAACGATTGTTGGAGACATGCGACCGCTGGAACCTATCTATCAGTGTCGTGAAAAGTTTTTGGGGTATGTCCAAGGTCGCCTTTTTAGGCCATATGGTCTCGAACAATGGTCTAGAGGCTAATCCCAAGGACCTGGATTCGCTGAGTAACCTCCCGTTCCCCAGATCGCTGAAGGAAATGCAGTCCTTCCTGGGAAGCTTGAATTATTATAGCCGATTCATTGAAGACTTGCTATTTACGCGGCTGTGCTGTATGAGCTCCGGGAAGTTGACTATCATATGTTGCGCGAAGAAGACCGGGCAACTTTACAGGAGGGCGCCGACTCTGGTCTTGCTGCAGTTTGTCCGCAAGTGGAGGCCGAAGATCATTTGAAGCGTGCACAGTTTGCCTTTGGTATGTTGAAGGTTAAGATGGCGACGGCACCGATTCTCAAGCATTTCGATCCAGAAAAAGTGCCGACCATTATTGTATATGCCAGTAAGTGGGCTATCTCAGCCACTTTAGTGCAAGATCACGATGGTGTGTATCATCCAGTCACGTTTACGAGCCGGACGCTAAAACCAAATGAAGTGAACTATGGAATTGTCGAGAAAGAAGTTCTGGCGTTGCTACTAATTCTGGATGTGTGTTACAACCTGCTGGTCGGCCGACCTATAAAGGTCCTGTCAAGACGGTCTACTTTGTCCTGGCTATTATCAGCCAATGCGATGGACGGACGTCTAGGCGGTTGGTCGGCGGTCTTGTCGCAGTGGACCCTCGAGGTCGTTAAGTGCACCAGGGGAGAGGAAGAGATATTGGGCACATTATCTGCCAGTATCACCCCTCGGTCTGAAGTGGACGAGGCATTGATAGCGATTACCCCGAGGAAGCAACCTCGGCAGTCAGTTTCGAGACCGCCACCGACCGTCGACCATGACGAAGAGCTCTTGGTCTTAAGTTTTGACGGATCGGCAAGCGTGAAGAAGAAGGTCGGCGCCTATAGTGCCATATTGTGGAAGTTGCCGCAATGGTCTATAGTTGCAGCCGATGCCGACTTCACACCGGATATTACTGTTAACGAGGCGGAGTACCGAGGTCTACTTCTATGTCTGGAACTGCTGTCGTCGCAAGAGAAGGGGCGAGTCATCATATGTGGTGACTCCAACCTAGTGATCAGGCAGATCACCGGAGAGATCGACTGCAAGGCTCCACGGCTGAGGTCGTTAAATGATCGGGTAATGAAGGCATTGAAAGACCATCCCAATCACGAGCTGTTGGACGTGAAACGGGAAACGGGACTGGAACAGAAGCGCCGACTACCTCGCGACCAAGGCCATGCGAGACCAGACCGGGGCTACGATCACCGAGGAGGCCGTTCTTGATGAATTGATGAATATAAACAGGCTCCCAGAAGTGATCTGACCCAAGAACGCCCCAGCGCAGGTGCATGTGATGGTCGCGACTAGATCGAAAGCTCAGAAGTCTCGCCGACCGTTTTCGAAGGAAAGTTTGAACGAATATGCAGTGCAACAGTTAAGGATGGAATGGATCCTCAAGGCGCAGGACGAAGAAGAATGGATTATGAACCTGAAGACCTACCTGCGTGGTGAACTGTCCAAGTTGACGAACGATCAAGCGAAAGAGTGCATCAAGATCGCGGATAGCTACGAAGTGGATGATAATGGAATTTTGTATTACTGCCGCGATGCCGACCAAGACAGTGCAGACCGGGACCGACTGGCGAAATTAGTGATCCCCTAGTTGCTGCAGCCGGATCTCCTTCATCACTATCACGTGAGCCTAGAAGGGGGACATCAGGTCATAGGCAGGACCTATCACAAGATCTGGTCCCAATTCCACTGGAGAGGTCTTTTCCGCAGTGTGCAGAAATATGTGGGCTGTTTCACGGATTGCGAGACCGGAAAGGGTAGACCGGTAATCAAGGGGCGATCGCCCGGAAATATCGAAGCTACCTACCTTTCCAGGTCATAGCGATGGACCACATAACGTCACTGCCTAGATCGACGCGCGGAAACACTGAGCTGCTGATCTGGGTAGACCTGTTCACTGGTCTAGTTATCGCGAAGGCAAGTGCATCTCGGTCTGCGGAGCGGATCGCCCAGAGCTACGAAGAATGTGTGTTCCGAAGATTCGGCGCCAGCGAGGTCATCAGGCACGATCGGGAACCCGGTTTAATGGCCTAGGTGTTCCGGTCGTTCAATAACATGCTGGGCCAGAAACAGAGTGCGACGATGGCATATCATCCGCAGGCAAATGGATCGGCGGAACGCATGGTGCAGACCATAACAAGGGCGATCAAGATGTACGTAGCTGACCCAGACCAGCGAGATTAGGACGAGTATGCAGAAAGGCTGGTGTTTGCACTCAACTCGTCGACCGATCGGGTCCGAGGAGAAACGCCTTTTTATCTGACATATGGATGGGACCCTCGGTCGACACTGGAAGCTGCGATACCTATCGGTTGCACCCGGACCCGCGATCGCGATGCTCGACTCTGGCGCATGCAGGTCCAGAAACACTACCAGCATGCAAAAGAAGTCGTCAACGAAAAGCTGCGTCAGGCCACACAAGACCGGGCAGACCGGACTAATGACCAAGTCCGACCCCACGGTATAGAACCAGGGGCGAGGGTATCGCTATACCTAGACCGAGTGAAAGAGGGATATGCGAAGAAGCTGGCTCACATGTGGCACGGCCCTTTCAGTGTTAACGAGCTGATCGGTGAGCACGCTGCCCGTCTAGTAACAACTGGTACAGATTACAAGGTCTTCCCGATCGTGCATTTGTCCAAGTTGAAGCTGGTCCGAGAATTTCCGGATCGACCCAAAACGCCCTGTCTGGTAGACGAAGGAAAAATATTTGATTTCGATGAAGCGTTACTGCCGGAGGACAGTTGGGAACGACCATTAGAGGAAGACGAGTTTGAAGTGGAGAAGGTCTTGGATGTTCGGTCGACCAAGAAGACCAGGTTCGGTCGGACTCACCGAGAGTACCTGGTCCGATGGAAGGACCATGATGAATCAACTTGGGTCGACGAGATCGACTTGAATTGTGGAGCTCTTCTACGAGAGTTCGAACGAAAACGAGTCAGTTGTAATCGCTTCGCAGTGATGCAGACCCATGAAGACCAAGACCAAGACACGCATTAGCATCGGTCGGTCTAGACCGGTGTGAAGATGTGGAAGGTCCGGAGTTGATGTGAAATTGTGATGAACTGTGACGGATTGGAATAGCGGAATGATGAATGTGATGACTATTTTTCGTGATGGGAGTGGAACTGTTTACGATAACGTGTTCGGTTCAACTATGGAAAAAGTGGTGAAATTAGTTCAAGTGATTTGATGATCAGACATATGAAGAAGAAATGATGACATGTATTACGAGTTATCTGGTCGACTACCCTCGACTTCACTTGCTATCGCCCCACAGACGGCCGATGACCATCGACGGATGATTCTCTACTTGATCCTGAAACTGGTTACGCTATGGGTCCTTCCGGTCAAGCTGCACCAAAGCGTCCTTGAGGTCCGCGACCGGCTCAGCGCAATCAAGACCGGGGTACCATGTGCCGTCGTCGGCTAGCAGTCTGGTCTTCTCAACGCGACGCCTTGGCATGTGAAGGAACACCAGGTACATGAACACGTCGACGTCACACTTGCGAGCTCGCATCCCGTCCAAAATGTACTGGCACAGGGATTGCCAAGCCTCGCCCGCTCGAATTCGACGTCGCTTGCGCTTGCTCTGGAACGTCGCCAGGCCCGGATCTTGTCGCAACCGGTCGGGAGGAAGCACCAAGTAGTGAGAAGCTTCCCAAATTGCTTGACCGTGGATCCTGTTGAAATTCTTCACCCGGCCTAGCAAAGTGCCGATCCATGGAGTCAAGTGTAACACAAGTCCTATCTTGGAGTGTTCGAAGATTTTCCATGGTTCATCGCCGTACAGGCGGGAGATCTGCGCCGACGTAATCAGGTCCGCCCTCCATGCAGACGCGGCAGGGGTTTTCTTGACCGGTGGAAAAAGCCAGGAGTCCTGACGAGAGAAAGACCGGGCCAGAAGCTGCTTGGTCAGGGTAGACCGGCGCAAACAGCCAATTTGACCCGACGACCACGGCCAAGTGACTTCAAACGTCCGCGGCGGAAGGGAGCTGGTGTCAACCGCCATGTTCTTTAATAAGGCGTACTTATGAAGCCCGGATGTCCCGGGGAGAACCGAAGGCGCCGGCGTCACGGATGTTGATACTGGTGCAGCGTCGCTTGGCAGACCGGTCTTCTGCTCTGACCCCACTGTCGACGCCACTTGGACGAAACTGTCACGCAATTTCGTTTGCGATTTGGACTGGATGGGGATCATGAACTCGGAATCGCCGGACCCTTCGCTGGAGTCCTCCTCAGACGAGACCCCTGTGTGCTGGATGCGACTTGCAGTACGGCGCGAGGGCGCTCGACTTTCCGAGGGGTTGAAGATGTCGTCCCTGTCCGAGTCCGAGTCCATGAGAAGTGTCTGCGTCTTGGCTCTCTTATGGGACACTGCACGCTTCCCCCCGATTCCGGGTCCGCGCGCAGTGCCCCGCGCCCTCGAGCTACTCGGCGCGTCCGCGCGCTTCTTTGATTGTAATGTAATTTCGGGATGGTGAATATCGGCCAATGAGCGACGTCGGTCTTGGTCCTGCTTCAACCGGTCTTGTTCCTGTTTCAAGCGGTCTTGGTCTTTCCCCGAGGCGACTAAGGTTGCCGATGCGGACCAATCTACGCTGGAGAAAGCAGTCGAACACGGAGGTAGCAAGTTAATCAAGCGCTGGCGGCACTGGTCTAGTGCCACCCGACGACGACCCGACTCTTGCGTCCAAGCGTCGGACCTGTCTTGACAGGACCGGACCTTCCCGGTCTGGTCTTGAATCGCAATTTGCAACTCGGCAATTCGTCGCTCGAGGTCGTCACCCTGCATGCGCAGTGAGGTCGCATCAAGCTGTCCGTCCAGCTGCTGCTGTCGAACAAGTGCATGTTGATCCCGGAGATGGGACTGATGAGCCTCCAGACGGGACAGCTCATGGCGCGCGCTTATCAACTCCTCCAAAATGTGTCGAAGCTGGTCAGCGTGACCGTCAGACTGCCTATCAGCATCGACCAAGGCACCTATTGCCTGGACTATGTTGGGAGAGATGAGAGCTGAAGACAAACGAGGGTCAAGAAGAGTACAAAATGAAGACCAAAGATGCGCACCTCGTGTTGCCTGGTTGTCCACCTGTGTCTTGAGACGCATGTTTTCTGCGAGCATATCCTGCATCCGCGTGTCGGCTTCAGTCTGACACCCTTCCGATGTTTGAAGTGCAGGATAATTATGTGAGCTGCCAGACCGAGCCGACCGTACAGGTGAATCAATATGGGGCGACTCGGCGCATAGAGTTTCTGCCGAACCAGCAAAAACGAGTGTCAAAGGGAAGCATACGAGGATCGAGTGCAGTGAAGGAAGTACATGGAGCAGGTGGCGAAGATGTTTGGACCATGGTGAAGAAGTGTAAGTGACCAAGGTCCAGTTGGTCGAGTGATAGGTGAGTCAGACCGTAATCGTTGTGCGACACGGTCGGACTCAGGGGCGGCTGTGGTGAAGTGTACCACAAATTTGGTCACTTTTGGTCAAGGCAGTTGGTCGAATTTCGGATTGGTCCAAACAAGGGGGGCTTTTTGGCCTATCAAATTCAAGGAGTATCAAGAACGCTGGTCTTGGGTGAGTCACCTGACTTTGGGTATTTTACATAATTTTGTGTGGGTACATTAGGGACCATAGGGAGGTAGTATTATTGGTTAGTTGTGGTTTTTCCGGATAGAGGGCTTTTGGTTGTGGTTTTTCCGAATAGAAGTCCTTTGGTTGCGGTTTTTCTAAGTAGAAGTCCTTTGGTCTTGGTCTATACCACAGCAAGGGGTCGCCGTTCTTCTTTTTACGTACATTAGTCGCCTCCGCCCACTGCGGAGTGTTTGGGGGCAGAGGGTTGAATTATCCCCTCTCTCCTATTATACCCGGTCTGGACGCACCGCACGCGCACTTTGGCCACCGGAAGTCCCTCGACGGGAGTACGATTTGGCGATCTCGACACTTTAAGTCAAGTACGTTTGGAACGTGCTATTCACTGGATTGGTCTTGGCGTGGAGATATCGTTTGTGGAGTTTCACGGGCATATTGGGTTTTCACGTGGACATATTGGCTCATTTTAACATTGGTTGGAGTTTAGACCGGTTTTTGGTCTTCTCTCATATT
>JAPDHQ010002400.1:0-13914 GCA_026184515.1 Peronosclerospora sorghi
CCAATCGTACTCCCGTCGAGGGACTTCCGGTGGCCAAAGTGCGCGTGCGGCGCGTCCAGACCGGGTATAATAGGCGAGAGGGGATAATTCAACCCTCTGCCCCCAAACACTCCGCGGCGGGCGGAGGCGACTAGTGTACGTGAAAAGAAGAACGGCGACCCCTTGCTGAGGTGTAGACCAAGACCAGAAGAGGTTTTTGCCACTTATTCCTAGACCAAAAACCTTTACCGGAAAATCCGTAACCAAAAGACTCTTACTTGAAAAACCGCAACTAACCAATAATACTACCTCCCTATGGTCCCTAATGTACCCACACAAAATTATGTAAAATACCCAATGTCAGGTGACTCACCCAAGACCGGCGTTCTTGATACTCCTTGAATCTGATAGGCTAAAAAGCCCCCTTGTTTAGACCAATCGGAAACTCGACCAACTGCCTTGACCAAAAGTGACCAAATTTGTAGTACACTTCACCACAGCCGCCCCTGAGTCCGACCGTGTCGCACAACGATAACGGTCTGACTCACCCATCACTCGACCAACTGGACCTTGGTAATTCACACTTCTTCACCATGGACCAGCCATCTTCACCACCTGCGCCAGGTACTTACTTTACTGCACTCGATCCTCTTATACTTCCTCTGACGATTGTTCTTGTAGAAACTCTATGTGCCGAGTCGCTCCACATTCCTTCACCTGTCCGGTCGGCTCGGTCTGGCAGCCCATGTAACTCTCCTGCACTTCAAACATCGGAAGGGTGTCAGACTGAAGCCGACACGCGGATGCAGGACATGCTTGCAGAAAACATGCGTCTCATGACCCAGGTGGCCCACCAGGCAACACGAGGTGCGCATCTTTGGTCTTCGTCTTGTACTTCTCTTGACCCTCGTTTGTCTTCAGCTCTCATCCCTCCCAGCATCGTCAAGGCAATAGGTGCCTTGCTTGATGCTGATAGGCAGTCCGACGATCATGTTGACCAGCTCCGACCAATTCTAGAGGAGCTGGTAAGTGCACGTCATGAGCTGTCCCGTCTGGAGGCTTATCAGTCCCATCTACGGGATCAACTTGCACTTGTTCGCCGGCAGCAACTGGACGGACAGTTTGACGCGACCTCACTGCGCATGCAAGGCGACGACTTCGCGCGACGCATTCCCGAGCTTCAAATTTCCATTCAAGACCAGACCGGGAAGGTCCGGTCTTATCAAGACAAGTCAGACGCTTGGACGCTAGAGTCGGGTCGTCGTCAGGTGGCACTAGACCAGTGCCTCCAGCGCTTGATGAACTTGCTGCATCCGTGTTCGACTGCTTCCTCCAGCATAGATTGGTCTGCGTCGGCAACCTTAGTCGCCTCTGAGCAAGACCAAGACCGCTTGCAGCAGGACCAAGACTGACACCGTTCATTGGCTGATATTCAGCAGCCCGAAATTGCACACAAATCAAAGAAGCGCGCGGACGCGCAGGGTAGATCGAGGGCGCGGGGCACTGCGCGCGAACCCAGACTCGAGGGAAAGCGTGCAGTGCCTCATAAGCGAGCCAAGACACAGGCACTTCTTATGGACTCGGACTCGGACACGGGCGAGATCTACAGCCCCTCGGAAGGTCGAGCGCCCTCGCGCCGTACTGCAACTTGCACCAAGCACACAGGGGTCTTGTCCGAGGAGGACTCCAGCGAAGGGTCTTGCGATTCCGAGTTTATGGTCGCCATCCAGTCCAAGTCACGAACGAATTTGCGTGAAAGTTTCATCCAAGTGGCGTCGACATTGGGGTCAGAACAGAAGACCGGTTTGCCAAGTGACGCCACACCAGTGTCGGCACCAGCGAAGCCGGCGCCTTCGGTTCTCCCCGGGACATACAAGCTTCACAAGTACGCTCTACTGAAGAACATGTCAGTTGACACCAGCTCCCTTCCGCCGCGGACGTTTGAAATCACCTTGCCGTGGTCGTCGGGGCAAATCGGCTGTTTGCGCCGGTATACCCTGACCAAGCAGCTTCAGGTCCGGTCTTTCTCCCGCCCGGACCTCTGGCTCTTTCCACAGGCCAAGAAAACCCCTGCCGCGTCTGCATGGAGGGCGGACTTGATTACGTCGGCGCAGATCTCCCGCCTATACGGCTATGAACCATGGAAAATTTTCGAACACCCCAAGATAGGACTTGTGTTCCACTTGACTCCGTGGATCGGCACTTTGCTAGGCCGGGTGAAGAATTTCAACAAGATCCACGGCCAAGAAATTTGGGAAGCGTCCCACTACTTGGTGCTTCCCCCCGACCGGGTGCGACAATATCCGGGCCTGGCGACGTTCCAGAGCAAGCGCAAGCGACGTCGAATTCGGGCGGGCGAGGCTTGGCAATCCCTGTGCCAGTACATTTTGGACGGGATGCGAGCCCGCGAGTGTGACGTCGACGTGTTCTTGTACCCGGTGTTCCTCCACATGCCGAGGCGTCGCGTTGAGAAGACCAGACTGCTGGCCGACGACGGCATATGGTACCCCGGTCTTTATTGCGCTGAGCCGGTCGCGGACCTCAAGGATGCTTTGGTCCAGCTTGACCGGAAGGACCTCTGGCGTAACCAGTTTCAGGATCAAGTGCAAAATCATCCGTCGATGGTCATCGGCCGTCTGTGGGGCGATAGCAAGTGAAGTCGCAGGTAGTCGACCAGATAACTCGCAATACATGTCATCATTTCTTTTTCATATGTCCAATCGTCAAATCACTTGAGCTAATTTTACCACTCTCTCCATAGTTGCACCGAACACGTTATCGTAAACAGTCCCACCTCCATCACGCAAAAATAGTCATCACATTCGTCATTCCGCTACTCCAATTCGCCACAGTTCATCACAATTTCACATCAACTCCGGACCTTCCACATCTTCACACCGGTCTAGACCGACCGATGCTACTGCGTGTCTTGGTCTTGGTCTTCATGAGTCTGTATCACTGCGAAGCGATTACGACTGACTCGTTCTCGTTCGAAATCTCGTAGAAGAGCCCCACAATTCAAATCGAGCTCGTCGACCCAAGTTGATTCATCATGGTCCTTCCATCGGACCAGGTACTCTCGGTGAGTCCGACCGAACCTGGTCTTCTTGGTCGACCGAACATCTAAGACCTTCTCCACTTCAAACTCGTCTTCCTCTAATGGTCGTTCCCAACTGTCCTCCGGCAGTAACGCTTCATCGAAATCAAATCTCTTTTCTTCGTCTACCAGACAGGGAGTTTTGGGTCGATCAGGAAATTCTCAGACCAGCTTCAACTTGGACACATGCACGATCGGGAAGACCTTGTAATCTGTACCAGTCGTTACTAGACGGGCAGCGTGCTCACCGATCAGCTCGGCAACACGGAAAGGGCCGTTCCACATGTGAGCCAGCTTCTTCGCATAGCCCTCTTTCACTCGGTCTAGGTATAGCCATACCCTCGCCCCTGGTTCTATACCGTGGGGTCGGACCTGGTCATTGGTCCGGTCTGCCCGGTCTTGTGTGGCCTGACGCAGCTTTTCGTTGACAACTTCTTTTGCATGCTGGTAGTGTTTCTGGACCTGCATGCGCCAGCGTCGAGCATCGCGATCTCGGGTCCGGGTTCAACCGATAGGTATCGCAGCTTTCAATGTCGACCGAGGGTCCCATCCATATGCCAGATAAAAAGGCGTTTCTCCTCGGACCCGATCGGTCGACGAGTTGAGTGCAAACACCAGCCTTTCTGCATACTCGTCCCAATCTCGCTGGTCTGGGTCAGCAGCGTACATCTTGATCGCCCTCGTTATGGTCTGCACCATGCGTTCCGCCGATCCATTTGCTTGCGGACGATATGCCATCGTCGCACTCTGTTTCTGGCCCAGCATGTTATTGAACGACCGGAACACCTCGGCCATAAAACCGGGTTCCCGATCGTGCCTGATGACCTCGCTGGCGCCGAATCTTCGGAACACACATTCTTCGTAGCTCTGGGCGATCTTCTCCGCAGACCGAGATTCACTTGCCTTCGCAATAACTAGACCAGTGAACAGGTCTACCCAGATCAGCAGCTCAGTGTTGCCGCGCGTCGATCTAGGCAGTGACGGTATGTGGTCCATCGATATGACCTGGAAAGGGTAGGTAGCTTCGATATTTCGGGGCGATCGCCCCTTGATTACCGGTCTACCCTTTCCGGTCTCGCAATCCGTGCAACAGCCCACATATTTCTGCACACTGCGGAAAAGACCTCTCCAGTGGAAGTGGGACCTGATCTTGTGATAGGTCCTGCCTATGACCTGATGTCCCCCTTCTAGACTCGCGTGATAGTGATGAAGGACATCCGGCTGCAGCAACTCGGGGATCACTAATTTCGCCAGTCGGTCCCGGTCTGCACTGTCTTGGTCGGCATCGCGGCAGTAATACAATAATCCATTATCATCCACTTCGTAGCTATCCGCGATCTTGTTGAACTCTTTTGCTTGATCGTTCGTCAACTTGGACAGTTCACCACGCAGGTAGGTCTTCAGGTTCATAATCCATTCTTCTTCGTCCTGCGCCTTGAGGATCCGTTCCATCCTTAACTGTTGCACTGCATATTCGTTCAAACTTTCCTTCGGGAACGGTCGGCGAGACTTCTGAGCTTTCGATCTAGTCGCGACCATCACACGCACCTGGACTGGGGCGTTCTTGGGTCCGATCACCTCTGGGAGCCTGTTTATATTCACCAATTCATCCAGAACGGCCTTGTCGGTGATCGTAGCCCCGGTCTGGTCTTGCATGGCCTTGGTCGCGAGGTAGTCGGCGCTTCTGTTCCAGTCCCGTTTCACGTGCAATAGCTCGTGGTTGGGGTGGTCCTTCAATGCCTTCATTACTCGATCATTTAGCGTCCTTAGTCGTGGAGCCTTGCAGTCGAGCTCTCCGGTGATCTGCCTGATCACTAGGTTGGAGTCACCACATATGATTACTCGCCCCTTCTCCTGCGACGACAGCAGGTCCAGACATAGAAGTAGACCTCGGTACTCCGCCTCGTTAACAGTAATATACGGCGTGAAATCGGCAGCGGCTGCAACTATAGACCATTGTGGCAACTTCCACAATATGGCACTATAGGCGCCAACCTTCTTCTTCACGCTTGCCGATCCGTCAAAACTTAAGACCAAGAGCTCTTCATCATGGTCGACGGTCTGTGGCGATCTCGAAACTGACTGCCGAGGTTGCTTCCTTGGGGCAATCGCTATCAATGCCTCGTCCACTTCATACCGAGGGGTGATACTGGCAGCTAATGTGCCCAATATCTCTTCCTCGCCCCCGGTGCACTTAACGACCTCGAGGGTCCACTGCGACAAGACCGCCGACCATCTGCCTAGACGTCCTTCCATCCAATTGGCTGATAATAGCCAGGCCAAAGTAGACCGTCTTGACAGGACCTTTATAGGTCGGCCGACCAGCAGGTTGTAACACACATCCAGAATTCGTAGCAACGCCAGCACTTCTTTCTCGACAATTCCATAGTTCACTTCATTTGGTTTTAGCGTCCGGCTAGTAAACGTGACTGGATGATACACACCATCGTGATCTTGCACTAAAGTGGCCGAGATAGCCCACTTACTGGCATATACAATAATGGTCGGTACTTTTTCGGGAGCGAAATGCTTGAGAACCGGTGCCGTCGCCATCTTAACCTTCAACATACCAAAGGCAAACTGTGCACGCTTCATATAATCTTCGGCCTCCACTTGCGGACAAACTGCAGCAAGACCAGAGTCGGCGCCTTCCTGTAAAGTTGCCCGATCTCCTTCGCGCAACATATGATAGTCAACTTCCTGGAGCTCGTACAGCACAGCCGCGTAGATAGCAAAGTCTTCAATGAATCGGCTATAATAATTCAAGCTTCCCAGAAAGGACTGCATTGCCTTCAGCGATCTGGGGAACGGGAGGTTACTCAGCGAAATCCAGTTCCTTGGGATTAGCCTCTAGACCACTGTTCGAGACCATATGGACTAAATATGCGACCTTGGACATACCCCAAAAACTTTTCACGGCACTGATAGACAGGTTCCAGCGGTCGCATGTCTCCAACAATCGTTCAACCTTCTTGCACAGATCGTTCCATGACGAGGCAGGTATCAGAATGTCGTCGATGTACGACCGCCTCCCTAGAACGGACGGTCTTCTTTCCCGATCGGGTTCACCCTCTGTAAACACATCATAACTTTCGGCAGGGTCCCGATCGGTCTTGATTTTGAAGTGTCCGTACAGTGAGTTGTCTATCAACCTTTGATAGATCTGGGGTGCGTTTTTCAGACCGAACGGCATACGATTCCACTCGAAAAGACCAAACGGTGTCACAAATGCGGAAATCTCACGGGCTCGATCAGTCATCGAGACCACCCAAAATCCACTTGCCATGTCCAGCGAACAATACCACAAGGTCTTGTCGAGGTCTTCCAACAGATCATTAATCAGCGGCATCGGGTAAACCATGAGTTTAGTCAACCGATTTACCAGCCGATAGTCGATGCACAACCTAATGTCGACGCCGTTCTTCTTGATAACAATTACGATCGGCGAGTCCCATGGCGAGGTCGACGGTCTAACAATCTTGGTGCCCAACAGTCCTTTAATGAGATCAGAAAGCTTTTCACGGTACTGTGGCGCCACGCGTCGACACCGCTGGGCAATCGGCTTGGCATCTCCAACGTCAATATCGCAAATCGCACCACGGGCTGCAGGTGGTAAGGCGTTGCCCTTTCCGATCAGCAGATGTCTTTTCTTCCATATGATACTCTTCAACTGCTCGATCTGGTCTGGACTGTTAAGGTCTTGATCACCCACTTGTAAATCATCCATTGTGACTTCGGGCGAGTCGGCAGACACTTCAGGGAGGACTGCCATCTGGCTTTCCAGCTCCTGAATATACTGTTCCCCACCTTCATGTATACAGACTTGTTCATCTTCTGGGGCGATATCACCTGAACCATCTGGACCGGCTGAACGCCCCTGGTCTTGCTCGACGGGCTGTCCTTCACTGATATCGGTCTGATTAGGAACACCGTCCTGGTCCGACCTTGCAATTTCATGTTCCCCTTCTTCCGTTTTTTGCTCCGCTGTCGCCTGGTCTTGTGCTGAAACCACGTTGACTAACCTTGGCTCGTCTACTTGATGGTCCACCGTTCCTGGTGACTGCGGCGCCTTTCTTCGGAACAACATCTTTCTTGGGGTGACATAACTTGGTCCTTCCACTAAAGTTGAGGTCTCCTCTTCCACCGACCCATCATCGCTGATAAGATCGGTGGTTGATTGGTACGCCAGGTTTTGCCACTCGACATACCGCCTCGATCCAATCGAGACGAATCCCATCTTCCTTGGTACCTTCCCTTCTGCTAACCACATACCGACAATAGTGTTATTGTCCAGTGTCAGCGGCTTGTCACCGATATTGGTAACACGGACAAAATCACGTCGACCAGCACTCTTTACGAAGGTCGGGACCCACCGATCGCCCCTGGTCAACCATAACTTCCTCGAACGAAAACCTTTCTCGGCCGGGGTATCGGCAGACCGACCGACTGGGATAGTGAGGTCTTGGTACCACCGTACCAGATCGGTATACGAACCATACAGAGGTCTTCGACCAGCCAACTGGACCTGGACCTCGTCCGGGAGTGTAAGCACTCCATGTGTCAGGTCTAGGCGAATACCGGCTGGGACCATGAAATCCATACCTAGTAAATCGTCCTTACCAGCCAGCTTGTCAACCCAAGCGCTGAAAAAGTAGACCAGCGATCCCGACAAAGTAATTTTCACACGCGTTCTTCCTTCGGCCATATAAGAGTTTTCACTGATCCCGACGCATTCTTGTCTCTGGGTATCGTCTATACGACATCCGACCTTACGAGCAAAGGCGGAGTCGATTATCGAGACTTCAGCTCCAGAGTCGAACAACATCGTCTCTTTCTGGTTATTAATCTTGCCACAGGCTTTCACCTGCTTGAACCATTTATTAGGCGCGTGATACTTCCAGTATCCGCGGGATTCTCCAGGCAGCAAGTCCAACTGCATAACCACCTTGGTCCGGGAGTACTCATCGGTCTTCAGACTGTAGACCGGATGGTCTGGGTCGACGCAATTTGGAATAGAACGTGTATTGTCGGTCTTATCCTCCTTGCCGACATATGCATAGATGTGAACCGTAGAACGCTCGGCTCGATCCATATTCCAACCTGGCGAGCGTTCTAGTTTAACATCTTTTCCGCATCCGGCGGCAACATGCCCGCGTGCTTGTCCAGCACGTACCACTTGCGTATCATGTTAAAAAATTCTTCAATCTTGCAGTGGCCGGCCTCGTGGATCTCTCCACATGACTTGCATACGAAAAGGCAGTGGTCAGTCGGGTGGCCGCGTCTCTCGCACTTCTTGCACACCATCTTCTTCCAGCAGTTTGGACCATCATGTTTGCTCGACCCACAGTGGGAGCACTTCTGACGAGGTCGGTCCGGATCGGACTTGCTTCCGTTCCTTCCCTTCCGGTCTACCTGGTCGGGCTTCGACCTGGTCTTCGGGGCAGGTCCCGCAACATAGACGTAACGATACTGGTCTTCATCCGATGACTCCTGGATGGATTGACTTCCACTTTCCCCTTCCGATCCCGTGCTGTCTTCGGCTACGATCGCCTTGACCGCTCGGGTCGGTCTGGTCCAGTGTCTCTTGACCGGATCGGTCTGGGTCTGGGTCTTGGATCGGTAACGACCTGATCCACCAGCACTCTTCGCCCTCATGCTACGCGACTGCCGTAGCGTCCGTAGAGTCTGTTAAACTTCACCCGCGTCCCTAAGACGCATCAGAGTAAGCTGGTCCGCCAGTTCTTGATCGTCCAGGGTACTAATGTAGTGACCCACATGTTCCAGGGCAGCACCGTTCGGCGGGTTATTCTCTTTAATTGTTATGCCGGCACGAAGTGCGGTCAAGTTCAACCGATGCAAATACTCGATCGGTGTCTCGTCGCTTCGCTTCTGCATATGCTGATACTTGCGGGCACTCAAAAATCCGGATTTACAATATTGCCCTTCAAACTCTGCATATAGCTGGTCCCAGTCAGACCGGACATCCCGACCTAACTGTTGGATCCAGTTGGCAGCCGGTCCTTTCAACAAATCCCGGAAGATCACACACTTGTCACTTTTCGGGGTCTGGTCTCGCAGGAACGCAGACTTGACCCGACCGAACCAATACCGGACCTGGTCTTCATCAGCATCCTTGCCAGTGAAGTCCTTGAGGTCGGTCGTCGCGGCCATACGGATGCGCGGAATCGCAGCAGATTCAAAGTCGTAAGCAGTAGTGGAGGCTAGGTTATCCTTTCGTGGCTTGCCAGCGCCCGTACCGTCTGACCCACAGTGGTCGTCAAGACCGCCGACCGACTCCATGTCACAGTCACTTGTCTTGCTTGGTCTACGCGGTCTGGCCGGTTGCGGCTTGCGCTTCCCTTTGCCGCCTTGCTTATCACTTCGAGTGGGCTTGTCCACAGATGTTACCGATTCCATATCCACATCTCGGCAAACCTTGGCACTTTGCTGGGTAGACCGGTCTTGAACATGTGGGCGCAGAGGTGGTCTAACCCGGTCTTCCATGAAACGTTCCATCATCGTCTCAAACATGGCTTGGACGTTAGCTGGAGTCATGGTCAACGTGTTGACACCCTCCTTTTGCGGAACTGAGGCCTGTGGGGGCTGCTGGAGCTCCGACTGGCAAGCAGCCCTTTGCTGCCGCATGTCCCTTTTTTTGTTCAGGCTGGGCATGGTCCACCCCCATGGTCATCCGCTCGACACCGGTCTCCAACTCTGATGAGCTGCTTGAGGCCGGTGGAGACTGATAAACCGATTCGTCATCAGAACCAATGTCGACAAGCGCTGTGGAGGCTTCAGCGACCTTCACTGATGCGGTGGGAGTTGGGCGGCGAACCGCCCCCACCAGTGGGACCAAATGGTCGCGGAAGGTCGACATCGACGATTTCAGCCTCCAAGTCTCAAATTCAAATAGTTTTTGGACATCGGCGGGGTTCTGCATTTTAATGCCAACCTCCGCCAACATCGCCACCAAGTTCTTCACCAACAGTAATGGGCGATCACTCTGGATTGGCTCGGTAGTGGGACCGAGAAGATGGTCGGGGATCGGGAGGTTCAACACCCGAAAGACCACGTCAAAGCGAACAAATCGTTTCATCTCAAAAATGTAATACATCTTGTTTAGGTCTTCTTCAGTGATTCCTCCATCTCCGACTTGCGACTTTTCTTCGAGGTAGTCTACGTCGGCCGGCATTCCCAACCCTTTCTTGGGGATCTTGGGGACCTTGGGGACCTTGGGGAGGTTGGTCTGATCGTTCTGATTAGCCTCCAAGTATTTTTCGTCTTTTGATTTTCCATCAACTTTTTTATGCACATACATAGGATCAGGACCTTGGTCCTGATCCTTTCCAGGACTATAAGGACTTGTTATAGTCCCGATCGGCTCCGGTGGGAGCCTTTTGGGGAGGAAAAAATTATTAATCCTGATCTGGTCCTCCACCAGGCCAGACCGGACATCGCCATCCTTATCGAGAACGAAGACGTAAGGTGATAGCCTTTCCTTACGCCCTCTCCAGAACGATTCCAAATTCAAATCTTCAAATTCAATCTTTGATGACACCTCGCGGTGATATCCCTGGTTCGAATACGGGCACGCGCACCATTGTGGTGGAGTCAAGTTCGAAATCGAATACATTTGTATCGACAACCTGACCACCACCATCGTGCCCAGCCTTCCAACTTACGGGGGGGGGTACCCCGCGGACCTCCACTCGAAATCTGGTCCGATCGTCCGCTGCTGTCAGACGACCGGTCATCATCCAAAGACACTTGGTCCGATTCACTTAAGTTCATCTCACCTTGTGTACCCGATGGAATGGGCTAGTTACACACTCGGTGGATCGGGATCGCAGATCGATCTGATTCTGTCTTGAATATGAGACCGTGCTGGCTAGGTGTACCTAGGGTGGAACTCTTCACCCCAGGTACGTACAGACCAGAAACACTTCCAAAAGATACATTCCAATAGGTCGATCGTCCAAACGATCTAGACCTTACCAATACAAAATAATAGAGGGTAGACCAATCAACCGGTCTAGCCCCTGACCAATATGAGAGAAGACCAAAACCGGTCTAAACTCCAACCAATGTTACAATGAGCCAATATGTCCACGTGAAGACCCAATATGCCCGTGAAACTCCACAAACGATATCTACACGTAAAGACCAATCCAGTGAATAGCACGTTTCAAACGTACTTGACTTAAAGTGTCGAGATCGCCAAATCGTACTCCCGTCGAGGGACTTCCGGTGGCCAAAGTGCGCGTGCGGCGCGTCCAGACCGGGTATAATAGGCGAGAGGGGATAATTCAACCCTCTGCCCCCAAACACTCCGCGGCGGGCGGAGGCGACTAGTGTACGTGAAAAGAAGAACGGCGACCCCTTGCTGCGGTGTAGACCAGGACCAGAAGAGGTTTTTGCCACTTATTCCTAGACCAAAAACCTTTACCTGGAAAAATTCGTAACCAAAAGACTTTTACTTGGAAAAACCACAACCAAAAGACTCTTACTTGGAAAAACCGCAACTAACCAATAATAATACCTCCCTATGATCCCTAATGTACCCATACAAAATTATGTAAAATACCCAATGTCAGGTGACTCACCCAAGACCGGCGTTCTTGATACTCCTTGAATCTGATAGGCTAAAAAGCCCCCCTTGTTTAGACCAATCGGAAACTCGACCAACTGCCTTGACCAAAAGTGACCAAATTTGTGGTACACTTCACCACACAAATGCCCCAAATGCTAACGTCTTATGAACTTTCTTCGCTGTATCATGATTTATGAATATTGCGTGGATTATATTTACTAACGAGTTGGCGAATATAGCCACGCTCGCGCTTGTGGTACTGTGATTTTCACTGTTCGTCCTTTATGCGTAAGTCGTGACGGAGCGTCGCGACAGTGGCTTCGGACTCGAACGCGTTTTGCTCAGTGAATTGGGTCTAGCACTATATTTTGTCTGGAGCAGCGCCTCCATACTCATAAGCGTTGCCGCGTCGGCGCAATATATCGTCAGCGACTACTTGTCTTTCAAGCTTTATGTAGCGCTACTATCCTCACTCGTGGTGGACGCGCGGTCTACAGTCATTTACGATGGCGGTGTAGTCTTTGGCCTGGTGGTTAAATGGGCGCTGATTGGTATAGCTGCAAAGAACACGACTTAGAGCCGCTAGTTGAAATTATTGCAATGAATATTTCGAGTCTGCGCCACCCCAGAGTACCGCTATTATTGCTACATTTGCCGTCATCTCCGCTGTCCACAAACTGCTGCCTCCACCAAAGTTATAACGCGTACGCACTTTTTATCATGATGAAGATTGCTAACTCTGTTTTATGTGCAATGAATAGGCAATTGAAGGATTTGAAATCGAGCGCCCCGCTTTATAGAAAGAAGTCATTGCCATGGGTGGACTATGGTAATACTGATACCTAGGTGATATATACGCTGAGTTGGTCAAGATTTTCCAACATAAATATACCAAACTAACTCTTGTAACATCAACGAACGATTAAATTACATCGAGTGCCAACATTAGGAAAAGAATCCAATGCTATGCAATATCATTGTTTATTTCTTCTTTGTCATCATACGATCGTTGCGGTCAAGGCCAGAAAAGAGCAGTACAAGTGCCGTTCTCGTGAGCATCATGTACGCCGAGCGAATTTTGATCCTCTTCTGCTGCTCCGCGATCTAGAGATGGAAAAGATCTTCAGGCACTTTTTCTTCTTCTCAAGACACTATGATGTTAAACGTGAAAAGAGTTGTTACATGACCTTTACCTTATTTGTTGAGCACTCTTTCCTTTCACCATGTCGTAATTAGGGCTCCGCATACGGACCTGGCTAAAGTTACAATATGTTAGAAGGGATGCGCAATAAAATAGGCACGGCTTACTACTGGACAAAAAAGGAAGTAATTTAGCCGAAAAATAAATCGGGAGCGCGATTGGTGTCGCTATATCATATTTTGGTTTCGCTCTAGCGCTCCCCACCATTTGGTCGATTTTCCGTCCATTTCGGAAATCGACTAGCTCCAAGCTAGTCGATTTCGTTTTGGCGAAATGGACGATTTTCTTTCTCCAAATCGCCGCCCTCTACCCTAACCCCAGACACACGCGTCAACCACATCCTTTGGCACGTAAAGTGTTTTGTGCTAACAATGGCAATATCATACTGAAGAGACAGTGTCATACGTCAAGAAATATCGGCTTGTGACATCCCGCCGATGTAGGAGTCACAAAAGAAACCATGTTTCTTGTAACTCAAGCAAATACTAACGACAGAGGCTAAACTGTGGTTTTCCGCATTGGGGGATAAGGGATCTCGCTCGTCTTGGTTGCTGTGCTCTCGCTGTGAATCGGGAAGTATCGACGTGCAGCAAAAGCTTAATTTCCCATGTAGCTCTCTTTGCGTTCGTCTCTCGTGTGTAAAGTTTATACTACTTGTTGTATCATTGACTATGCGACGAAAAAAACACTGATGCCCTGTTGATGGCCGCACTTGGCACGCACGAAGCTTCGGGAGTGACGCTTAATTTAAAAATGGTGGATATCACTCAAGTGGTGCTGGAAGGTGCATCGCTCCTGCGCAGTGGTGGCGAAGTAAGTAGATGGTTTGGTTTCACGCTATGGTCGACGGTACCTGACACAATGCGATTCTTGTGATAGGAATATCACTATACGACAAATGTAACGGAAGAAGCGCGGCGCATCTATGCCGTAAAGCATCATCGTTTGCTACTGAAGCGTCTCAGTGCAGCAAGTGAATCCATCTGGAAAACGCGTGAAGACACTTTTACTTTTGCCTCTACTTATAGCAAAAGCGCTCATGTGACG
>JAPDHQ010002413.1:0-16570 GCA_026184515.1 Peronosclerospora sorghi
TCGAAGGCGGACGTAGCGACTCTCCGCTCTGCTCACCAACGGCTGGAGGCCGATTACAAGTCTCTCTTGGGAGACTTGGAGAAGCACGGCATCTTCCGTGGTTCTGCGTCTCGTCGTATGACGGTGACGAGTGATACGGCTTGAGCCGCCCAACATAGAATGTTGGGTGGAGCCGCATTGCTGTGGGAATGTCTAAGGTATAGACATTCCCCCGAATCTCTTGGAGCTTGAAAGGTCCAATGTACTTAGGAAGAAACTTCCGTGTATGGAAGTTATTAGTACTTAATAGTACCAATTAGCCTTTCGAAAGGATTTTTTGTTCTTCCTTCCTTGCTTGTCTGCATTTTGCTTCTGCTTATCAAAAGCAGAGGCAAGTGCATCTTTTATATAGCGTATTATAGCTTGGCGCTGTAATACGAATTCATCTACTGCTTTATCAGCAGTAGGTGCGTTGCCCTCATTGTCTGATGCCATTGATGCAGACACATATTCATCATATGCAGCTTCAGTTTCATTTGAAGCTACTTCCGCTTCTACTGTACTTTCAGTAGAAGGGCCATCGTTTTGTTCACAAGTTGCAGTTGCAACTTGCGCATTGACTCGCTCAAAATTTGAGCGGGTCCCTCCCCCACTTAGATTTGTCGTACCGGCAAGTAAAGCTGGGGTTCGTGGATGCCTTAAGGCATTCACGTAGAACGGTGTATGCTTAGTTGAAGCATGCACCGAATTGTTAATCGCGAATTCAGTGAGTGGCAGATAGTCACTCCACTGTTCAAAGGCATGTGCGTATGATCGCAACATGTCTCCGAGAACGCGGTTAACCCTTTCCGTCTGCCCATCCGTTTCCGGATGGTCCGCAGTTGACATCTTCAACTGGGTTCCCAACAATGAGAACGTTTCTTTCCAGAAACGTCCTGTAAATCTCGGATCTCGATCCGAGACAATGTCTTCCGGCATTCCGTGCAAACGGAATACCGTATCAACGAATATCCGCGCTGTTTGAGCGGCGGTTACGTTCTCTGATACTGCAGTAAGATGTACCATCTTAATGAAACGGTCTACAAAGACCACTATTCCGGTCTTCCGAATATTGTCGGGTGGAAGACCGAATACGAAGTCCATTGAAATGGACTTCCAACACTCTGTCGGAACCGGCAGAGATTGCAGCGGAGCCTGTGCAGACTGCGCAGGCTTAACGCGCTGCCAAATCTCGCAAGCGCGTACGTATTTGCGTACCCACTTGTACTGGTTTAGCGAGTAAAAGTCACGTGCGAGAGAAGCGTATGTCTTCTCTCGACCTTGATTCCCCGAAATCGGTGCATCATGATACTCAAACATAATTTGATGTTTGAGATCATCGTCGTTTGGAACGACGATGCGACTTTCATCTTTTTGGTCTGTGCTGTAAAGCGGCAGACCATCGTGCAGTCGATATCGATGCACGCAAGCGCGGAGGAACTCTGGGAGTTCGTCGCGCTTCTCACTTGATTGATTACTTAAGTAATCAATCAACAGACGTGTCTCCTCGTCTGTTTTGTACGCCTCGCGTACTTGTCGTATAATTAACGACGACAAAGCAGTGCAACGGATCGCGTTTGCACTGGCCCCTTCGGTTACGGACGGTTTCGTCTCGTAATCGGGCCTTCGTGATAGCGCATCTGCTATCACGTTCAACTTTTCCGGGTTTGTATTCAACCGTAAAGTTGTACTCAGCAAAGAATGACAGCCATCGAGCCCTTCTTTGAGAAATGTGTGGTCAATTCACGGCCGTTCGTAGCGACGCATGGTCCGTGTAAACCACAAACGGTCTATCTCCCAATAGATAGATCCGAAACTTAGCCAGTGCGTACTTCATGGCAAGGAGTTCCTTGTCATGCACTGGATAGATGCGCTCGGCTGGGCGCAACTGACGAGATTGATAGCAGATTACGCAATCACGATCATCGTGATCACGCTGCATCAAAGCACAGCCGATAGCGAAATCGCTCGCGTCGCAAACGACGTGGAACGAACACTCGTTATCGGCTATAGCCAAGACAGGCTCTTCAGTCAAGCTTTGCTTGACTGCATCAAAAGAATCTTGACATTGGGTATCCCAATGCTATTCGACATCTTTCTTAAGTAATTGAGAAAGAGGTCGTATTAACCCAGCATAGTTGCACGAATACTTGTGCAAATATGTTGCCAACCCAAGGAACTTTCGAAGTTCCTTAACGTTGTTTGACTTAGGCCATTCAACGATCACCCTGATCTTTTCTGGATCAGGACGCACCCCGTTCTTTCCCACAAAACCTTCAAGAACGGGTATCTCAGGTGCACCAAAGGTGCACTTCTTTAGATTTGCATAGAGCTTATGTTTACGCATAAGCTCCAACACTCGACGTAGATGCTCCCTATGGACATCTACATCGCTTTTATCGTGTTCACCCTTACTATGGATGAACACGTCATCGAAATAACTCGGTGCGAATTCTCGCACCGGGCGTAATAGATGCGTTACGCATCTGTTAAACGTAGCAGGGGCATTTCGAAGCCCCTGCGGCATAACAAGCCACTCCCAAAGCATGCCGCTTGGGGTTCTTACCGCCGTGAGAGGGATATCCTTCCCACGCATTAGGATTTGGTAAAATCCATCTCTTAGATCGAGAGCACTAAAGATGGTGCTCCCGCACATGCCATCTATGATGACATCCTTCCGCGGTATCGGTGTCTGTGCCGGTACCGTCGCTGCGTTCAGCTTGTTGTAAGCGTGAACGATTCTCCACCCACCTGTGGACTTCTTCACACAAAAGGTGGGGGTAGAGTGCGGTGAGGTAGACTCCCGCACTTGGCCTGCTTTACGACGAGCTTCGAAGAACTCGTCGATCGCTTTTACCTGATCACGCGGCAACGGCCATTGCCGCGTAACACAATACTTCGTGCCTGGCACGAGGTCAATCTCATGACGAGTTCCCTTATCCTTATGGAGCTCGCTAGGTACTTCTTCTGGGAATACGTCAGCGTATTCCCGAAGTACCTCATAAAACGGGGAGTTCGCTTTAAGCGACTCCCAGCTCTGCGCTTCAAAGCGCTGAACTCTCGTTTGATCATTGGGAACCTCTTTCCCAATGTTTTCCACTTGTAATGTGGATATTCGTTCACGAATATCCACTACATAATCTGTTGCAACGATGATACAGATCTGTTCGATCTGACCATCGTGCAAGTTTCTCATAAACTTCTTCCAGCTTAGCGCTGGAAGAGCCATCACCTCCGAATCTTCTTTCGGAGTATGTTCCATCAACAGAGACTGGGTAGCTAATCCGGTCTCCGTTTGCGTCAAGACGTTAATCGTCTCGACGGAACTGCCCATGCAATCAGACGCACTCGTCTGATTGACTGCTACACGGTGATTACGATTCACCGTGTGCGAATACTCATCATCATGGTGGCCACTGCCTACCATGGAATTTTGGCGATCAGATGTGCTCGTCTGATCGACCGCCTTTTCTGCGACACGGTGGTCTTTATCACCCGTGCGCATGGCTAACGCAACGTGGTGGGCACTGGCCACCACGGAGTTATGCTCACGATTGCACTCGATCGTGAGTTCACTCTCATCAACACGGAATTCATTCGTCGTGTTGGAACTTTCGGTCGCACAGTGGGTGTTTCCCACTGTGGATACTATTTCATTCTCACGGTGGGTGTTTCCCACCGTGGATATCACTTCATTCTCACGGTGGTCTTTATCACCCGTGGAATGTTTCTCTCCAACACGCAACGACTCTTCTGTTGCGTGCGGTAGTCCCTCTGGACTCTCACCAGCGGAGGTACCTTCCGGTGATAGTGTCGGAACACACCTGGTGGTGCCATCGCTATCCACCAGACTGTCCGACGCTGCGGGTGTATCTTCTGATACAGCCGGATTACACACAGGGTGATCAGATCCTGTGGGTCCGCTGCAGTCGATCGATAGGTTGACCCAGTTGATCGAAGGTTTAAACTTGGACATCCATGGGATTCCAAGTATCACATCGAACTTGTCATCTAAATCGAGGACGATGAATTCATCTTCGAATGACAGTTTATTCAACTCGAAGCGTGTTTTAATCACACTCTTTGGAATAGTCACGGTTGCACCTGTTGCTAACCGGACTGACAACATACTTCGTGGGGTTTCTACCTCCACGAAGCTCAACAGCGTTAGGCTCTCAGTTCTAACGAAATTGTTTGACGCTCCTGCGTCAAACAAAGCTCGCATGGGTACATCGCTCCCGTGCGGCTTAACCTCCAGGGTGATAAGAGGCTTAACATAACCCTGCACCTTTTGACAGGACATAGTCCCGTCTGGGGCTATTACCCTCACATGCCCTATGTCGGCATGTGGGATAACATTCCCAGTAGGGTGCCCCGCCCCTACTGGCGATTCTCGTTTTTTGCACCAACAGGGTGATGTCCCTGTTGGTGTCGCCGTGCAGCGGACGGTTCCGTCCGCTGACTGCGTGGCATCGGAAGCGGTGCCATAAACTCATGGGAAAAATGCCCCACTTTCGCGCATCGATTGCAGCGAATGTTCTTCTTAAATTCACCTCCAACGCCCATGCTCTGGCGCGGGTGGCTGTTTCTTGAGACGAAGTATGAACTTCGTCTGCCCGACTGCTGATTGTTGACATGCTGTTGCGGCATGTCAAAAGCGAAGGGCTGTTGAGCCCTTCGGCTGTACCCAGCATGCGATGACGCTGATCGCATGCTGAACTCCTCACGAATGCTCATATCAATGGTATCCCTCAGAGTATCTGTCGGGTGCCGATAGAGACTCTGTTTGACGGGACCATCATTGAGTCCCTTCATGAAGCCAGTGACCTGCATAGCAGGGGGCACCGGCTCATACACAATATTTGACAGCAAATATTGCGTCTTCTGAGCGTAAGCTTGAAGGTCAAGCTTACCTTGCCGGAGTTCCATAACCTCCTGCCGACTACTTAGCTCCATTTCTGGAGCTTCAAAGTTGATCTTTAGCTCAGCTTTAAATTCCTTATAAGTAAGGAACGCAGAGTCATCAGTGGCTCTGCGACTCATCGCCCATGCCTGGCTCTGCCGCCCAGACATGTTGTGGCGAAGTACGCCTGTTGACGTTCGTCAACAATATTTTGCGCAGAGATGGCATCTTCCACCTCTGCGAACCATCTACGAAGGGGCTCGCCCCCTTCGCCGGTAAAGGGAGGTACTAGCGCCTTTACTACTTCAACGCTATGCGTTGCAGGTGCAGTTGCGGTCCGCGCTGCCTCTGGCACGGGACGTACTGGATTTTCTAGGTGGTTTAGCCTAAAGCGGTTCACCACCTGTACCACTTCCTCGGAGACTTACTCTTGATGAAGGTAATGATGTCGGTCCCCATAGACCGAATCATTTCCACCGTCGCGTCTTTACTACGCGACGAGAAGTGAGGGAAGTGTTTATTCACCTCTTCCAGCGTTCTTTCTCGCTCGGCAGCCGAAATGTCTCGCGACATGATGCCGAGCGGCTCTTAATATTCGCTCCGCTAGTTAGCTAGCAGAACGGAACTGTGGTCGTTAAGACGGACCACAAAGTGCCACCAATTGTAACAGGACTGATCCTGTTACAGGCTTACACTGTGTTGTGCGAGGAAGCGTGCAGTACAATAGGGCAGGATTAGTTGATAACAACTAATCCTATACTAAAAGTAAATATATGAATATTCACTTATGTTCTAGAACGCAAAATTAAGAGTGTTTATTTAATGGGTGGTTTAGAGGCTAATAGTATAGTAACTAACTAATTAATATAATAATATCAAGTCTTTAACTAACTGTACTATTAGTTAACCTGCAAGATTCGGTATTTATACCGAATCGACTTTTCCTTCTTAGATTATAATAACTTATAATCTCTTATTTAAATTTCAGACAACGCGTCTGAAATTAAACTGTGATATTCTAACTTGAATATCAATTATGTAATGGCACCCCATTACAATTGTGTAACGGTGTTTGTCAGCTTCGATGGTTCGGAACCAATGAGCTCGAAATCTCCACCTCTTGCACGAACTTTCAAAGCGCTTTCAGTGTCGCGTGCCGCTGCCCTTCGGCTAGAGGTCCAAGAACGGGCGTCTGAAGCTCGGGATCCATCGCTTCGTGGTAATGGAGTCCTCACTGGACGTTCGCTCCTATTTCGTTTCCACCGTTTTCGAATAAATTGAGCAATTTCATTGGCCGACAAGCTGCAGCCAGGTCATGGATTTAATTTTCATAAAATCAGGGGCATGCATGTAATTTCCGCAAAAAGCGAGGGCATGCATGAAATTTTCCCTTAAACTAAATGTGAAAGCTGAAGGGCACTCCACCGAGTAAATAGCTACTAATTCTAGTAAAAATTTAGAAACAGTGAAACGTTGACTATATTTGCGAAGTTCTACATTTTGTATGTTAAAATAGTCGGTCTATTTCTAATTCTATATTATAATTAGGCAGGACTATTTTAGGTAGCAATTTTCATTTCGTCTATTACTAGCATAATTAGTGCATTAGTACTCGGTTCTCAGTACACAATTTTCTGTTACGATGGAAGTTTACCATAACTTCAACATCTGTTTAGATAAGTTCATGTTTAGCTAGATAATCAATTCTAAATATACATCCCGTAGAATAAGTCCCTGTTTCGGACATCTTCTTCGTCACTTAACGAAATGTTAACTGATATCTCATTCGTCACCAACGTGTGTTTGGTCGTGGAGATATCACGTGTGATTACTTTTCGTTTTATATTGAATTCACTATTGCACATTTAAGACTCAAATTTTCGACTACATCTAAGGTACGGATTTGAGTGCTATTAACAGGCTATGATCCCAAAGTGTCATATTGTCTCAAGTTATGATGGTTCCGTGGAGGAAACGCCCGCAGGTCTTGGAACTGAAGGGGTGCAGTTTTTGAACATGGTTCAAAAACGTTGCGAGCGAATGAACAAATTGGAAACTTCTCGCGCTATTCCTCCGGATAATAACTTCGGCTTCAGCAATTCGATGTGGTTGGGCACTCGTATTCGGTTGGCGTCGCACAACAGTACGCCTGAGCGAAACCGCAAGCCCAACCTGCTTTCAAGAACCAGCACCAAAATATTGGTACATCGATGGAACATCGGTTTTCCATCTTCAAAACCCCGTCTGCCAAGTAATGCAAGCTCTAGATTAGAGTGTTTGATGGTACCGAAGTGTACCTTGGCCTTGGTGTTGGATTTAAGGATTGCGTATTCATTTCATCAGACAAATTTCGATAGCCGAACCGGCTTGTGGATTTTATTGGAGCGAGGATATCAAGGTGGATCTCCTCGCCCACTACCTGAGTGGTACGGCCGAGAGGTACTACAATTGCCATGTTGGCTCATTGTGGAATGCGTTACCCACGTTAGTGCATGTGATGAATAAGATGCTCAATGCATTCAATACTTCAATCACGCACAGGCGATGAAATTGTTTACGAGCCAAAAAGCTCCAAGGGTTCATGGAATGAACACTACCTTTACTTGGTTGCGATTTCAGAGGCTGTGGGTGGTAGTGAAATAATTGTCTTAGACAACGTGGTTCACTACGCATCACCCGAACTTAAAACTATCCTAATGGCTAATTTCGACCACACTAGGTTCGACTTTTTACGCCATGCCGAGAAACTATGTCAGTTCTCTCAGACAATTGAGGTTGAATCACGAAGTTCAAAAGCCTTTAGTGCTGATGCTGTGAACTTCGTGGAAGAGAAGAAAAAAATCCATAAAAGCCATGGTTCCGGACAAATTGGTCGTATTAGACCGAAATGTCCAAATAAGGCTGGGAAAAAAGTTGATTTCTCACTAACTATTAGTGATTTCCCGAAACAAATTGGGTGAAGCACTTCGATAATTGATTCCGGTGCTAGTATGCGTTTGGTCAACCAGCAGAAATACCTGCGTGATGTTGAACCGGTTGACGGACCTGCGTCCAGGCCGATGGGAAAAAATAAAAAAATTCCCAAAAAGGCTGGATACTCATCCAAGTTGTGGCGAGTGGAAAGACAAACACCATTCGGGTGGATAATGTCTACTTTGTGGAAAATCTCGCCAAGAATATTCTCTCGTATGGCCTTTTGGAGGAGAAAGAGTTTGAAATGGCATACGTCCATGGTAACCGTACTATGTTGCAAGCGTCCAACCGATTTCCTATTTTTGGTATCCAAAAGGTCAATAAGGTTTTGACAGTGGATGTTAACGTTTTAGTGGATGATGTCGTGGTTCATTACCCCTCAGTTATGTCGATTGTAGAAGGTAAAGATACCGATACCGCTAGAAGTTCGGATGTCCAAAAAGGGTAATTAATGCATTTTCATGCACGACTCGGACATCTGAACTACAATGTCGTTAAAGTCTTGCGAAAAACGCTCTGATTTGCATCGAACTGACATATCATAAGCGTCTGAAATGTCTGACGTGTGCCCAGGGAGAGAAAACAAAAAAACGCACCATCTGTCAGAGACAGTGGTACCAATTCGCCAATCGAGCGAATTAGCGGTGTTATATGTTCCGACCTCAAAGGTATGATAACACCAAAGGATATGCTCTGTAATCGATATATGATCAACTTTGTTGATCATAAATCAAATTACGTCCGAGTCTTCCTTGCCAAAACCAAATATCTTTAGGCCAAAAATTTTGAACATTTTTTGGCGTTTTTCGAGCGTCAATTTAATTGAAAATTTTGTATACTCCGTACCGATGGTGGTTACGAGTACAATAATCACGATGGCTTTTGTTCCCAGACTGGTGTTGAGCGTCAGATTAGTAAAGCCAACAACCAGTCAAGCAACGGAAGGCAGAACGCATGTATCGTACAGTCTTGAATATGGAAAGGTGCATGTTGTTCGTCAGTGGATTACCGATGATATTTTAGGGGATGTGGTTCAATATGCCGCTTATATTTTGAACCGCAGCCCAAGCAACGCAAATTTGCGCAGGCAATCGCCTCTGGAATCTCTCACGAATAAAAAGCGAAACGTTGGTGAAACAGTGGCTTTTGGATTTATTTGCACTTTCTATCGCAAGCCTGGCAGGACTCCCTGGCACACCGTGCACAAGTGGCTGTCATCATCGGGAAAATTGAGGAAGTCAAGGGTTACAAGGTTTATCTTAAAGGTGAACACAAGTTCGTCGTGTCTCACTCAACACTTCAAATACATCGAAAGCCTAGATGAGACCCAGAACAAGCAAGTTCAAGATCAACTGCTTGAAGATCGCCAATCAGGGGGGTGCCACCACCAATCCCGATAAGAAGCAGAAAAACCACGAAAAAGGAATACATGCCAACGCGAGCGCTGCATAACCCAAAGTTCCACCTGAAAAAATCACGAAGATCCGTCAAGTATTGATCGTGCTACGACCGAAATTCCATCTCAAATTGAAGATGTGGAGTCCGTTAATTTTATAACGGAAATGGACCCCATAATTTCCCTCGAGCGGTGAAACCAAACACTAAGGACAAATATTTAGTGCAATTCAAGAAGAGCCTGATGCCCTAAGAAAAAATGAAGTCTGGAGTGTGGTGGATAAGCCGGCTGATTGTCGACCTCTTCACACTAAGTGGGTCTTTAAGACAAAATTGGACCAAAATGACCAAAAGGGAAATATCAAAAGGTACAAAGCACGACTCGTTGCATGTGGCAATGCGCAGCACTTTGGTATCGATTATAACTTTACTTTTGCGGCGGTGATCGACATGAACACAGTTAAGCTAGTAGTAGCTTTGACGGTCAAGTGGAATGTGCCTGCTCTGAATGGAGATATTCCGAATGTTTACGTAAAAGCAATGGAAGATGAGCATGATGCTTTGTTTTGTTCATACCGCAAGGTATGCAATTGTAAATGGCTAAGGACAATCGTGTTTCACGTGGAGAACAAGTCCTCAAGCTTAAGAAGATACTTTACGGCCTTAAAAAGGCAGGGCGGTTTTGGAACCGCCTTATTCATGAAAAATTTATTGGTTTGAATTTTACGCAGTGCATAACAGACATGTGTCTGAATAACAAGCACGTGGACGATGATACTATCGTAGTGGGCATTTACGTGATGACCTCCTGGTGACTGGCACGAAGGAGGAGATCGTCGACAAATTTTTCGAGGATATGAAGTCCTTGGAGATTAAAAATTTGGGTAAAGTTTCCAAGTTTCTCGGAATGCGAGTCAACTTTGTGTATAACTTTGGATACACGCTGGATCGTGAGGTTTAGATTTATGCTATTATCTCGGATTACAAGCTCAAAGATGCGAACCCAGTCAGAACGCCAATTGGGCAAGAATTTAAGACTTGGCGCTGCAACCGAGCGAAGTCCTTAAAATCACTGGTTTAGTGACCATTAAGGACTTTCAGTTTCTAGTCGGTATCTTCCTTTGGATCACGAGGTGCATGCGCCCGGATATTGCATTCGCAGTGCACATGGCAACTCAACGGACCCATGCACAACCCCCTTTTCGGACTGGCATCTCGCGAAGC
Source organism: Peronosclerospora sorghi (assembly GCA_026184515.1). Lineage (NCBI taxonomy): Eukaryota > Oomycota > Peronosporomycetes > Peronosporales > Peronosporaceae > Peronosclerospora > Peronosclerospora sorghi. The sequence continues at coordinate 10,514 of JAPDHQ010002413.1, forward strand.
GAATACTTCGATACCTGAAGGGCACCAAACATCTGAAGTTTGTATGGGGTGCCCTCAAGTTGCAAATAAAGTTTTTCAGCATCAAGTGCTACAGCGACGCAGATTAAGTTGGTCGTAAAGTCGACCGCAAATTATACTTGTGGAATCATCTTCATCGAATGCATGTTGGTTTCGTGGATCGGCAAGAAACAAGGTGGTGTGTCGTTATCCACCATGGAAGCAGAGTATTACTCTGATTCCTTCAATGTGGTGACTATTTTAGGATTCAAAGAGTTGATTGAAGAAGTTCGAGTGAAGATGAAGCTACCGATGCAGCTTTGCATGGACAACCAAGCTGCGATCAAGGTTTTTAAGGGGATCGAGTCAAGGTCCAAGATGAAACATGCTGACATTCTGGTCAAGTTTATTGTTTCGAAATTAAAGAATGGACTTGAGGAGCCTACGGATGTACCTACGAACGCTAAGAAGATGGTCTAACTAAGACCTTACCTTCCCCAAGATTCGAAGAGCTACGCGTCGCGCTGTCCCTTCAAGATACCTGACTTTATTACCAAATTAGCATTGTGGAGGAGTGTTAAAATAGTCGGTCTATTTCTAATTCTATATTATAATTAGGTAGGACTATTTTAGGTAGTAATTTGCATTTCTTCTATTACTAGCATAACTAGTGCATTAGTACCCGGTTCTGAGTACACACTTTTTTGTTACGTATAAGACATGTATACTATACAAAAAAGGAAGTTTACCATAGCTTCAACATCTGTTTAGATAAGTTCATGTTTAGCTAGATAATCACTTCTCAATATACATCCCCTAGAATAAGTCCCTGCTTCGGACATCTTCTTCTTCGCTTAAAGAACCATTAACTGATATCTCATTCGTCACCAACGTGTGTTTGGTCGTGGAGATATCACGTATGATTACTTTTCGTTTTATATTGGATTCACTACTGGACATTTACGATCTAAGTTTTCGACTACATCTAATCAATGGATTCGAGTGCTATTCAACAGAGTAAGAGGTCTAGCAAACGACGCGACTACACCACGACGCCATCTATTTGAGTATAAACCCTCTACCCACCCCCACACATGTCATCCGCAGCCGGTGCTGTCTCCAAACTGTGATCACCTTGCCTGGTGCGCAAGAACGGAAAGAACTTTTCGATGCGAGAGCATGAGCAGTTTTTTGCGTAGTGGCTAGAGATAGCGCAAGACTAGATAGCCGGAATCGAACAAAAGGGTGCCTTTTTTGGAACGCGTGCACGCTCCCTTCACCGCCGCCTTGCCTAAAACTGCTAGGACCGATAGTAGCCTCAATTTACTCTCCCGCATCATCCGGGCAATAATAACAAGTTCTGCCGTTATTTTGCTACCGTTCAAGCCCGGAACGAAAGCGGGAAGGCGTACGAGGACAAGGTCAAGGATGCGATGAATCTTTATGCTGAGCTCCCTGGGTCGGAATTTACGATGATGGACCTTTCGAGTGACGTCCGCATACATCCCGAGTGGATGGATGCCATGGTGGCCAAAAATTGAACGGAGAGGAAAATATAAAGGAGGCTTGTTGAAGCAGAGGAGGAGTAATATGACGATCAGGAGACGGTTCGATGTCTGCAGAGAGTCCCATGGGTCGAAAGGAAGAAAAGAGGATGGCTAGCACAAACGCCGAAGAAAACTAGCGCTCAATAGCAACCATGCTTGGTAAAATTGCAAAAGAGGCCGCAGAGAAAAGGCGGGTCTTGGAAAACACTGTAAATGAACAAATCATGGCGCGCAACACCGACGGCATGACCGAAACACAGCTTTGCTATTACCGATTGAAGCAGGCACCAATATTGCGTGATCTTGAGAAAGAAAAAGAGGGTAGCAACAACTAAAACCTTGAAAATACTGACATACGGCTTTCTAGCGTCAAATATTAGCATGATGCCATTTATTCGTCGTCAACCATGTATTTTCTTTAAAAATGCTCAATGAAGTCGTGACGCAACTGATAGTGTTTGGTCTCATCATGTATGTCACGGAACCGCTGAACGAATTCCGCAAATGAGCACTGATCCTGGGACAGGGATGCGCCTCTCCTTCGACATCATAGTCATAGTCAAGGTTATTCAAATCCCTCTCGTCTTCCACAATCATGTTGTGCAGGAAGGTGCAGGCTGGCATAATGTATGAAAGATCTTCATGCCTCCAGAAACTAGCAAGACCCTCGATGATCGCAAAACATGCTTGTAACATACCAAACCCACGTTCAACATCTTTCCTCGCCGATTCCCGCAGTTTTGCAGTGCCCGTAATGAGAAATTTGCGGGCGGTTCCCGGCCGTTCTCGAGGTTTTAGAAAAGATGTGAATGATCAAGAACATTGAATGTGCGACCCTGGCATCCCAACCACAAGCATCAGGACGTTGGCAAAGTAATCGTCCTAAAACTGAGCAGCTTCCGTGATCTTCAAAAAAAGGGAACGACACATTCTGAAACGCCTCCGGAACGCCTTCTCGGGGGTAGATATAAGGTTGTCGACAAATTAATCCGCCATTATTCTTTAGTGACCTTTCAGGACATCCCGCTCGATATTAGGCCACTTGCCCTTTCTCGATCCCCCATGACGCGTACTTGGCTGTTCAAGTTCCCCGACTGCCGCCATGAGAATATGTACGTCCTCCTCAACTCCATCGTCAAGCTACCGGAATAATTTCAGTGCGGCACTATCAGCGTCCATTTGTCTAAGAGGTGAGGGAGGGTAATCGTAGGTGATGGTGAGTGGTTCGGGGGTGAGAGTGGGTAGTTTTAAGTTAAGTTTAGTTTTACTTGCTTTCCCGGTGGAGCACTTGCTAAGTTTTTCTAGGTTTTGTCCTATAGTTACCTTAAATTTAGGTTAATTTTACTCACCAAAGCTGGAGATGGTCTTAGACTCAGCACATAATCCCATGCACTTAACATGCTAGAAAATATATTCACTTCTTAATACACATTTGTTTGAGCAAGTCCCTGACTTGGTATCTTCATCTAATATCTGCGGGTGTCCTGGGGTGTTGTTTTCGTCGTTGACGGATACTTGGTTGCGAAAAAATTTAAGTCAGACAAATTTATTATAGTCAAGGCTAAAATCGACATCTACAAATCAAGTTTTTTCAGATCTACGTGAAATGGACACGGAAATTTTTCAACATATAGAGTGGAATGTTGTCGTTCGATACATCACCTACATCTCATATATGATTGTGTTTCGAAGTGTCCTCCATTGACCGTAGGCTTGCCATCGATCCTGACCTAGGCGTCGCTCCCATTTTGCCTTTATGGTATGCGTGGAACACTAACCCTATCGATAATCCGTCTTCATTACTTGCTATCTCTCCATTTGTTGTCATTCCTCCTTTTGACATAATATCCACGCTCGTTCGCTAATCCTGTCTCTTCCCCTTTACATACATTCTCCTTTGTATTTCCCGCTCAATGTTCTAAAATTCCTTAGGGGTCCATGCAAGCGAAAATTGAGGTGGTACCCCGAGACAGTCCCCAACTTGCACGCCGGGCAGCAGAAAATTATCACGACTAGCCATTTCAAAACTTTCGCCTCGTTTGGGCCCACATCTTCTGTTCTATCGACGGAAATCTCACTTCATGCTGTAAATATCAAGTCGTTTCTTATTATAGAACAAGAATCCCGGCACTATCCATGCATACTTAGAAAATGTAGTTAATCTTCACCGGCTGGACTTAACACCAGAGCGTTCTCCCATTCAACGGACAACTTCCATAGCTCTCTATGTTTATCTTGATATTCCCAAAACTTAAATATCATTGGCTCTTATGTAATGAGTCCCATTACACTGCGAATGTACTTTATGATAGACCTACTGCGCTCTTGCATAATATATTAAAATTGCTTGTTCATCGGGAGACTGGTATGTGATTCGCAACATGGTTTCTCCTTGGCAGAAGGATGGATCGCTCTATAGCGATCATGATGGATGCTTTACAAAAAGACAAGATGAGGTTGGTGTAGCATTAGAGTTTTTTCTTCGCGACGTACGGTACGGTGGATAGACAGTATCGCTTGAAAATCTTGAGTTATTGAGGTTTCAGAAAAAATTACTTGCCTATTCTCCGAATACGTAAAGGTGAACTACCTAAGCAATTTCTCGTTAACGAAAATTACCAGAACCTATCCCAATCTTACAGGGATTCGGCCAGGATGCCCTCTAGCGCCTACCCGGCTTATTTTAGCGGTGGACTCTAGGATTAGCGGACGTGATAAAGAACGGTGGAGTTCTTTCTCCGGTTCTCGCAGTATGTGCCATCTTCTTTTGTTGCGCAGCAGAAATTTCACTGTTTTAATGTGAGCATTTAAGTTGTTCTATAACTTCCTACAATCCATTGAGAATTTGATACCGAATCCAAAAGGGATTAAATTACACGATAAATCAGCATTCTTATTGTAAGGAACCCAGATAGTTCATCACCCTAACACCAACGATGTTATACACATTAAATCTAAACCTTTCAAAAATATAAGCACCTTAATTATATTGAGATCTAAATTTACTTAATATAAGTATTACTAATAGAAACACATTTATATTTGTTCCATACCTAAAGCACGCTGACTCAACTCAAATTTACAGTGATAGCACCTGGTAGTACTTTGTAGACCGTCTAAAAGAGCATCAGTACGTTCTACAAGTTGTCTAGCAGAGGTTCAGGCGACAAACAGTCCTTGCGTCGTGAAGGAACTCAAAATTCAGTGTTTTCACTCAAATCACAACACAAGAAGGCAATAAATCTATCCTTCCTGCTTAGACTTCCCATGTTCTTAGTACTAACGTCCGAACCGTCACCAAAACCCTTTTTAACACACTTCCCAAAAAGTATCAAGCTGCTCCCAACTCCAGTAGTCCCAGATGACTGTCTCCCCTCTCACTTAGGTGCTCACTAAACGACCTTCCTGTATTTAACTTGGTTTCACTATAGGACTGTTTGGTAGCATTGCTGTAAGGTTGCAAACGACTGTTAGGCTTAGGGGGAAATTAGAATCTATTAGGTATTACTAAATCGTATATCCACTTCAAACACTTTTTCACCTACTACTTCTCGGTTTCTTCAGTGCTGGCTTCAATACTCGATAATTACTTCTTAGCCGACCGGAACACTTTATACCCTTTCAATACATGACCCACGTCTGTATTTTCCATAACTGAAAAGTCACCTCACCAAAACCGCCCCTTGCGTAACTTCAGCGTAGGAGAGCAAAAGGCACGCACACAACAACTTCTTAACCCCATTTCAAATATGTACTCGCGGCATCGTCAGTAATAGTTGTGGCAAAACATGGGACGTCACCTTCCTTGCATACATGTTTCATCTTATTCCAAGTACTTTCTTGTTCAAACACATAGCGACCAGACACTACGAAGAGATAATCACGCGCTCTGCTGAGAGTCACCAAAGATCTTCAAGGATATCCTTCCAAGAATCCTAGCGTATGTGACCGAACCATCGACACAACAGCAATATCAGCCCCACGACCTTGACTGGAATCGGTAGTAGCTACCTCAATGTCCATACAATCCTCGTGCGCATAGTTCAAATGTCGTAGCTCCGCGAATACTGCTGTGACATGTTTCTGGTAAAGTGAAACTATTAGCACTGAATTTCTAATTACAGTACTTGTTTCCAACATTTCATTCATCAGGGCGGCTTGTATTTTATCCAGAAAGTACATAATGACCGCCAGCTCGATAACGTTTCTATGTCTGTATTATTGACGGTCGTATTCCTTCATCCATTCCTGAGAGCTAATCCATACAACTCGGTTCCCCGTGATTCTCCGCTTCCTAGAAGAGTAACGATAATTTGGTCTGGTCCAATCGATAACCTCCGCACCATGTAAACTCATTGCATCCAAATAATCCCGTGATTTATCTCCCTTATCTTGAATAGAATAGGGATGAATACTTGTAACAGTCTCGCAATCTTTGGATGGCTTCTGAATTCTGCAGTCATGGTTGTAACGGGGTTACATTCGGGTAACACTGAGTGTTGGTGTACATGAG
>JAPDHQ010002434.1:0-12712 GCA_026184515.1 Peronosclerospora sorghi
AAAAAAAGGGTCTTAACAATAGGTCTCAAAAATGGGTTTAAAAAATAGTCTTTAAAGAAATGGGTCAAAAAAATGGGTCTTAAAAATGGGTTTAAAAATAGTCTATAAAAAATGGGTTTAAAAAAATGGATCTAAAAAATGGTCTAAAAAATAGGTCTAAGAAACTGGTCTTAAAAAAGGCTTATAAAAATTGGGTCTAAAAAATGGTCTTAAAAATAAGTCTCAAAAATGGGTTTAAAAAATAGTCTTTAAAAAAATGGGTCTAAAAAAAATGGGTCTTATAAATGGGTTTAAGAAATAGTCCTTAAAAAATGGGTTTAAAAATAGTCTATAAAAAATGGGTTTAAAAAATTGGGTTAAAAAAAGGCTTAAAAGATTGGGTCTAAAAAATGGTCTTTAAAAAATGAGTCGGAAAAAATGGGCTTACAAAATAGTCCTTAAAAAATGGGTCTAAAAAAATGGGTTAAAAAAAGGGTCTAAAAAAATAGTCTTTAAAAAATGGGTCTAAAAAATTGATCCTAAAAATGGGTCAAAAAATGGGTCTAAATATTGGCAGAAAAATGGTCTTAAAAATGGATCAAAAAATGTGTCTAAAAATGGATTATAAAATGGGATAAAAAAAGGGTCAAAAAATGAGTCAAAAAATAAATGGGCAAAAAAACTGGTCTTAAAAATGGGTCAAAAAATGGTTCTGAAAAAATGGGCGAAAAAAATTGTCTTCAAAAATGGGTTCAAAAAAATGGTTAAAAAAACGGGTTTGAAGAAATGGGTCTAAAGAATGGGTCTAAAAAATGGGTTTTAAATTGTCCTTAAAAAGTGGGTCTTAAAAAATGGGTCTAAAAGATGGTCTTAAAAAATGGTTCCAAAAAATTGGTTTAAAAAAATGTGTTAAAAAATTGGTGTGAAAAAATGGGTCTCAAAAAATGGGTCTGAAAATGGGTCTAAAAATGGGTTTAAAAAAATGGTCCTTAAAAATGGGTTTAAAATAATTGGTGTAAAAAATCGTCTTGAAAAATGGGTCTTAAAGATGGGTCAAAAAAATGGGCTTAAAAATAGTCCATAAAAATTGATCTAAAAAAATGGGTCTAAAAAATGGTCTGAAAAAATGGATCCAAAAAAATGGGTCTAAAAAATGGGTCTTAAAAAATAGGTCTGAAAAAATTGGTCTGAAAAAAGGGTCTTAAAAATAGGTCTCAAAAATGGGTTTAAAAAATAATCTTTAAAAAATGGGTCTAAAAAAAATGGGTCTTAAAAATGGGTTAAAAAAAAAGTCTTTAAAAAATGGGTTTAAAAAAATGGATCTAAAAAATGGTCTAAAAAAGTAGGTCTAAAAAATTGGGTTTAAAAAAGGCTTAAGAAATTGGTCTTGAAAAAATAGGTAAAAAAATTGTCTTAAAAAATGGGTCTGAAAAAAAGTCTAAAGAAATGTATCTAAAAAAAGTGTCTTAAAAATAGTCTCAAAAAATGGGTCTTAAAATAATGGGTTAAAAAATAGTCCTTAAAAGTGGGTTTACAAAATGGATTTAAAAAAATAGTCCTTATAAAATTGGTCTAGAACAATGGGTCTCATAAAAAAAAGGTAAAAAATGGGTCTTAAAAATGGTCTAATAAAATGGGTCTTAAAAAATCGGTTTAAAAAATGGATCTAAAAATGGTCTTTAAAAATGGGTCTATAAAAATGGGTCTTAAAAATAGGTCTAAAAAAATGGGTCTCAAAAAATAGGTCTTAAAAAATCGGTTTAAAAAAATGGGTCTAAAATGGTCTTTAAAAATGGGTCTATAAAAATGGGTCTTAAAAAATAGGTCTGAAAAAATGAGTTTAAAAAATAGTCCTAAAGAAATTGGTCTAAAAAAATGGGTAAAAAAATAATCCTTAAAAAATTGGTCTAAAAAAATATGTAGCCGGGTGCGTACACGCACGGTGCGGCTAGCGCACAGAGGAAGACTTTCCTTTAAGCGGCGTTCGCCGCTACTTAGCCGATACGCCCTTAAAAAGGGCTTAGTAGGAGAGAGCTCTCCTACTCGGGGCCAAGATTCCCGGGGTGGTTTACAGATAGCTTTCACTAACCCCTTGTAACAAGACTTCCCTTATAAAGGGAGGTAGCGTAAGGGAGAACTCCCTTAGGCTACAATACTCACTACGCGCGCGACCGGGCGTGGTCGCGCGCCTAGCTCCGCTAATGCTTTAACGGCAAGGTTCCCTTACTAAGCGTGTAGCTAACGGGAGGGCTCCCCTTACGCTACGCCACTCACTACACGCACGACCGGTCGAGGTCGTGCGTCTGTACTAAGGAGTGAAAGTAAACTGAATATATTTAATATGTAATTATTTAAACTAATATAAACTATATGTAACACTAAGTAGAATATTCCTAATTCGTACCTAGTGTACACACCTGTGTACTGACACGTAGATGGCTGACACACCACCCCAAGGGCCCATTCTCTGATTGGTTAAAATAACCAAAGGTTCGAAACCTTTCAACCCGGCCAATACTGGCCTCAACCGTGGTGTACTCATGTACACCAACACTCAGTGTTACCCGAATGTAACCCCGTTACATCCTCCCCCATCAAGACTATTGCTTACGCAATAATCAAATTTTTTGTTGGAGAACTCCAACGCCAGTTCCCCTGGCCATCCATATGTACACCTCTAGTGGTGTTATGGCGTCTCCTCTAGAAGAGGTAGACTACTCCGAAAACTCGGACGTGGATGCCTTTGGGGATACCTCCCCAATGGTGAGCCGCTCCGACAGCGCCGAACGGCGTTGTCGGCAGCCTAATCCCTTCCCCACACGAGAGGAAAATGCACTAACCAGTGCGGCACCCCTGCCCGTATCGGATGATACATCAGAATCGCCTAAGGCGATCATCACTAATGAGCTGGACGCAGCTCAAGTCTCCCAACTTGCCGCACACGCACTAAGGGCTGCGTTGCGCGCCCCCAAACGCCCGTCAAGGGCGGCTTATAATTTCGATGGTCCTCGTGACCTTCCAAAATGGGCCAGGCGTTTGGTAAGGACTAGTCTAGCGTCCTATACCCCTGGCCCCGCGGCTGAACAGCCGTACTAACGCGAACGCCGTGAGAAACTCCGGCAACAACTGCTTACACAAAAGCAGTTCATTAGCGTCTCGTACCGAAAGCGCTTAAACAGGCAGGCACAAGGTGCCCCTGTTGAGAACCTCCGCGAGGTTCCTTTCGTTCTTTCTCCGGGAGAAGGTGCCGATGACGCAGAGAAGAAGTTCCGCGCTTGGGCGGCAGGGGAGAAGCTTCTCCCCAGCTTCGATGAGCTGCATGACAGCTATTCCCGTCGAGACATTTGGGTGGAGAGGGTGTTGCGCCTTACATTTGCCAAAGCTAAGGCGATGGAGCAACTACGTGCTCCGTATCGCACTCGCCACGCCAGCGCCCCTGTCTCCACCCTGGTGTCCGGAGACAGTGTGGTCGCCACATCTGCCTCCGGCGAACTCCCACTTATTGGGAGTGAAGAGGCTTCTCATGCCCCTCTGGTCGTTGACCTACAGTGGGATTTTACCGCTCAAAAGCGTCAACGACGTCGCGGCAATCCTGCCGTAGGGGAGTCTTGAACTCCCACGAACTCTGTGAGCTTCACCAGATACTGGGTTTGACCCCGATGATGGCGCCGCGCTATCAGCCGCTCCACATGAAAGTGTGGAGTACTCTCCGCATCGATCATTGGAGGAGGAGGTCGCACAATTGCGACGTGAGATTCGCGCGCGCTGTGATCGACACAGCCTTCGCATCCATGATCTCCACGAGGGAATCCGCGATGAGCGGGATGCCACTGATTGCTTCGAGAGGCGATCAGTGGCATCCCGCTCATCTCGGATTCCCTCGTGGAGATATTAAGTTGGGTTATTATACCATTAGGATTTGGTATGTTTTTTACAGAATTAAAGGAATTCGGCAAAATCAAGGATTACCTGTTAGAGAATTAAAATATTTTACGTAATAAATACATTATAATATATATAGACTTAATATTTTTCATTTAATTGATTATCCAACACCAATTAATATAAATTATTTTTATGGATTTGGTTATTAAAAATTATCTTAGTTCGGATTAAGGGCTGAAACTCGCCCTTATGAAGTTGGAATCGCTAGTACCTAAGGTAGCGAAATTCCTTGTCGGGTAAGTTCCGAATCCATAAAAATAATTTATATTAATTGGTGTTGGATAATCAGTCGCATTTTAGCCCTTTCGGGCTTCCTTCGCCCTGCGGTGCCTTACGGCTATCCGCCTTTTGTAACGGGGTTACATTCGGGTAACACTGAGTGTTGGTGTACATTGGTACACCACGGTTGAAGCCAGTATTGGCCGGGTTGAAAGGTTTCGAACCTTTGGTTATTTTAACCAATCAGGGCATGGGCCCTTGGTGTGGTGGTGTCAGCCATCCACGTGTCAGTACACAGGTGTGTACACTACATTTTAGCTAGGTACGAATTAGTAATATTCTACTTAGTGTTACATATAGTTTATATTAGTTTAAATAATTACATATTAAATATATATTCAGTTTACTTTCCACTCCGTAGTACAGACGCACGACCTCGACCGGTCGTGCGTGTAGTGAGTGCCGTAGCGTAAGGGGAGCCCTCCCCTTAGCTACACCCTTTGTAAGGGAGCCTTGCCGTTAAGGCACTAGTACAGGCTAGAGTAACCTAGCCCGGGAATCTTGTCCCCGAGTAGGAGAGCTCTCTCCTACTAATCCCTTAATAAGGTCGTATCGGATAAGTAGCGGCGAACGCCGCTTTAAGGAAACCCTTCCTCTGTGCGCTAGCCGCACCGTGCGTATACGCACCGGCTACATCTGGTAGCACTTGTAGTCAATCCAACACCTGTGTTGGTAGACTAGACATCCTCTGCAAAGGATGAATCGGGACGATTGGGATAGTTTGACCCTCGTCCAACAGGAATCCTTTAAAAGGCTGTTACCCTTAACGGGGGAAGATTTATGAAGCTCCTAGTGGAGCGGGGCCATGAGGCCGTAAAGGCAAGGGTAAATGCCCTCATCGCTCATGAGGCGAGTTGTAGTGGAGGTCGTTCCACGGGGATGCGTCCCCCATTGTCTTTTAAGATAAAGGAATTTACTGGGGAAAAAGGTGATAACCTTTATATGTGGTTACGAGAGGTCGAAACGGTCTTCGCCACAGCGAATGTGATCACTGATAACTTGCAAGTGGGACTTGCGCTGACCCATCTTACGGGTAAAGCCCGTTCATGGGCGTTTACGTGTTCGGACTCGGTCACGAACGTGTTCCCTACCTGGGAGGTCCTTAAGCAGAAGCTTATGGACATGTACGCAACGCCTGATCTGGTTTTCCAGAATCAGCTGGCGTTTCTGAGGTGCCGTCAGGGCACTAGGGACTTGGAAACATATATCCAAGAACTAAAGACCCTGTTGGCAGGGATGTACGCGAAAGCGTATTCGGACGATGTGTCCATCCCCGTCTTCATGGGAGGCCTGAGAGAAAGGCCAGCACGTTCGGAGCTCTTCCGATGCCGACCCCAATCCCTGGGGGAGGCGTTCATGATGGCGTTCAAAGCCGAGAGGAACTTCCGTTCCTCTAAGGTGGGTCCCGAACCCATGGACCTGAGTCAGGTCGAAGAAGTGGAGGAGAAATCTCCCTCTAAGAGTAATTCTGACTCTTTTTTACAGAGCTTCGAGACAGAGCTCTTGGCTATGCTGCAGCGGCGTGGGCCGCTGAGATGCTTCCTGTGTGGAAGCATGGATCATCTGCGGAACAGATGTCCGCAAAATCCCCAGCGAGACACTCGCTACAAGGGACTAAGTGTGGGGAAAAAGCCCTTGTCCAAGCCGTCGGGAAACGACGTCTCCCAGTAGGTGCGGGGCGCCCTACTGGGGGACCCCTCAGTGCTATTAAGCCCCAGGGTAGGGGACGACAGCACAAAGCCCCGAGGGAAGCGGTGCTTTCCAGCACCTAGTTGGTGTACCAGCCAGGTTTGCTGGTAGTCCTTGCGGACGTGAAAGGCTTTGATAAGCCTTGGAGAGTCTTGATAGACTCTGGAGCGTCTGACAATTATGTCAGACGGGCTTCTGTGGAGAAGAGTCGGCTGTATGCCGAGGCCCTAGAGGCACGTTCTCGTGACGTTGTCACGGTCCGTCTTGCGACGGGCGTACAGGTTTCTGTACCCAAGGTCTCGATTGACCTTAAGCTGAAGTTTGCAGACTTCGACAGCTTAGAACGTTGCCTAGTCCTGGATTTGGACTCGAGGTATGACCTCATTCTGGGCATGAAGTGGCTGGAACGCCACGAGCCATGGATAGACTGGAAGGCTAAGTCCATTGGCTCAACGCACCCGCGGTCGGGTGAAGCATTGGCGAGTCATGAACCCACCTTTGCTCGATCGCAAAAGCGATTCTGGCGTGAGATGCCAGAGATTGGGATGTCTGAAATGATCATTCCCAATGGCGTTAAGGAAGATTTCCTTAACGAGGGGGATTCGGCGGTTAATCCCCACGCCGTGAACGGCGAGACTGTTGAGTTACCTGTGGTAACTCCAGTGGTAGGGGTAGAGACCCCTGTGGTTAAGCGCGAGGCGCTTCCACGCAAAGAGACCCGGAGTTCGTCTCTTTGCACGTCGGAAATGATTCCGATTACGCCGTTATAGGTGAGACCGGCGAGTCACCGGTGGTAGAGGTAGAGACCTCTGTGGATAGGCGCGTGGCGCTTCCAATAGATGGGGCAATTGACTCCCCCCATCTGGGTCTCGGGATGAGTCCCGAGGCCAGTAGTCAGCAGTCCTATCGGATGCTGAATAGTGTGACAGGTATTGGCACCTAAGGCGTAAGCCTTGAACGGTGCCTGGGGTAGGCGAACTGTTTTCGTTGGAGGAGATGGCCTTCAACGAGTTTTAGAATGCTGTAAAAGCAGATGAAATCGACGAGGTTGTCGTATTGCGTCCGGAAGAGGAGTTGAACTCCTCCTCCACGATGGACGAGTCAGTTTTGGTGAAAACCAAACAATGAACCAGCGATTTTTAATCGCTTGGTGACCCAACTCTTCCGCCCTCATAGAAAGTACGCTCAGACGTACTTCGACGATATATTCGTTCATAGTCGTGCGGAAGGCGACTTGTCTGATATTCAGACGCACCTGATACATCTTCGAGCGGCGCTCGAATGTATGCGAGAGCATAAGTTAAATGCAAACGCATCCAAATGTATCTTTGGTGCTGAGGAAATTCCTTTCCTCGGATGCTTCATCTGTAAGGATGGAGTGCGGGAGGATCCCGCGAAGGTGAAAGCCATTGTGGAGTGGCCTTCGCCTGTAAATCTGAGAGATTTACGGAAGTGGCTTGTATTAGCCAATTATCTCCACAAATACAGCGATAACTACGCTGAAATGGCGAATCCATTGACGGGCCTTCTTAAGAAGGATGTTGACTGGTGTTGGGAAACTGAACACCAAAACGCTTTTGAAGCGCTAAAGGGGAGCTTGTTAAAAGATCCCGTTCTTGCTCTCCCAGACTCTGGGAAACCTTTTAGCGTCGTCTGCGACGCCTCCGATTTCGCAATCGGATGTGCTTTGTTACATGCAGACTACGCGGAACGAGTACGTGTGGTTGCGTTTGAGTCGAGGCAGCTTAAAGCTGCGGAACGGGATTATCCCGTTCATGAGAAGGAGCTACTTGCAATGAAGTATGCCCTTGTCAAATTTAGGGTTCACCTACTCGGCTCAAAGCCGTTCGTGGTTTATACTGACCACGCGTCCTTACGGACAGCGACAAAGTCGCCTCATCTATCACAACCGATGGCCCGTTGGCTCTCCTACTTTGCGGAGTACAACTTTGAGGTTAAGTATAAACCTGGAAAGCAGAACGTGCTTGCGGACGCGTTATCGCGTCGTCCCGATTACGAGCTCGCTCACGCGACATTCGTCACCACGTCTGTGGTAGATCTCATACGCCAGGCGTATGAGAAAGACCCTCAATGTACGGCGCTTATCCGCGCGCTAGGTGAAAAGGGTCTTGGCTCGTCTGAGCCAACCCTGTCAAGTCGAGCTAAAGCTCGTTTACACCGTTACAGGTATTGTGACGGTCTGCTATTTTATAGCACGAGTGCGGAGGACACTCCGCGGGTGGTAGTTCCTCATAATGAGGGACTGAAGTATAGAGTCCTCTTTGAGGCACATGACGCCCCTACCGGGGATCATTTAGGTCGGGATAAGACCTACAGCGCTTTAATCGCTTTGTATTGGTGACCCAAATGTACAAGTGGGTCGGTGCGTATATTCGCACTTGTGAGTCGTGCTAGAGGGTCAAACCCTCTTCAGATTCAGCTGCTATAGGAACAGTTGGAAATTGCCAACTTCTCGTGAGGACCAAGTCAACCTATAGCATACAATTGGTAATTGCCAATTGTTCGTGTGGGCTAAGTCCACCTATAAATATGAAGGTGAGCCTTTGGCGGAGTAGCCGTTTCAACGGCGTGTTAAAAATCCATTTGGATTTTATCTTCGGTTTTTCCGAAGGCCGGTTCCACCGGCGTTTCGGTCTTTGTAGACCGTTTGAGCAAGATGCTCGACTGGCAGCGGTGACAGAGTCCAGTGATGGACAAGACGGAACGCGTTATTCGCGTGAAATCCATTAGTATGGATATATCTTCGGTTTTTCCGAAGGGAAAGGCCGGTTTCACCGGCATTTCGGTCTTTGTAGACCGTTTGAGCAAGATGCTCACCTGGCAGCGGTGCCAGAGTCCATTGATGGACAAGAAGGAACGTGTTCATCGCGTTGTTAAGGATTTTCTCCGGAGTTTATGTCCGGATTCCAAGAGTTGGAGTGAGATGCTTCCTATGACCGAATTTGCCATAAACAATTCGGTGCATGCATCTACGGGGTTTACCCCGTTTAATGTGAACGGATTCGTAAATCCGCGGGTTACGTTGACGCCACGTGTGTGTGGTCCAGGGCTTGAGGGGGGAGGAGTCCCCAATGTCAGCCCTGTATGCTCCTGTCCGTTTGTTTGGCCTACCCGGCAGGGCGGCCGGCAGGCTGCCCGACCGGGTGCAGCTCGGGTCTGCGCCTGTAGCCGCCACGGATCGCGCACTGGGCGCCTTCCACGGCCCCAGCAACCTAGAAGAATCTATTGTTTGTTTGTTGGGCCTACCCGGCAGGGCGGCGGACAGGCTGCCCGACGGCAGGACGGGGCGGAGCGTCTGTTGGCGCGACTCCATCATCGGGGTCAAACCCAGTATTTGGTGAAGTGGAAGTGTTATCCACATTCACAGAATTCGTGGGAGTTTGAGACTCCCCTGCGGCAGGATTGCCGTGACGTCGTTGACGCTTTCGAGCGGGAGAATCCCGCTGTGAGTCAACGACCAAAGGTACGGGGTAAGTTCCTTCACTCCCAGTAGTTGGGAGCCCTCCGGAGGCAGATGCGGAACCCGCACTGTGCTCCGGCACCGTAGTGAGGGCACGGGCGCTAGCATAGCGCATGAGATAAGGGGCACGTAACTGCCCCATGGGTTTGGCTCTGGAAAACGCCAAGCACAATGCCCTCTCTATCCGAACGTCACGTTCGGAATAGCTGTTGTACAGCTTTAAAAAACTCGGGGAGACGTTTCTCCCCTCCGCCTAAGCGCGGAAATTCTGCTCTGCCTCTTTGGCATATTCTCCTTGCAGGAGAATGAAGGGAACCTCGCGGAGGTTCCAACAACGGCACCCTGTGCCTGTTTCTCGAGGCGATCTCGATATGAGGTAGCAGTGAACTGCTTCTGCGTGAGCAGTTTTTCCCGGATTTGATTCCGGCGTGTGATGTGTTGCGGCTGTACAGTCGCGAGGCCAAGGGTATAGAAGACTAAAACCTTCTGTACCTCATTCCTGTCCCACTTTGGGAGGTCACGAGGACCTCCAAAACGATATACCGCCCGTGGAGGACGCATGGGGGGGCATGCAAGGAAGCTTGTAACGCCTGTGCGGCATTTTGAGCCTCTTGATCTGCGTCCAGATCAGCAGTGGTGATCGTCTTCGGCGATTCGAATCTGTCATCCGAGGTTGGTTCCGACGCGCAATTTCACGCGGCAGTATAGCCGTTGGTCCTGGGTTATAAGAGGCTAGGCCCCTCTTGACCGCGTTCTTAGCCCTCTTTTGAGGGTCGCGAGGTCCCTTAAGTGCCCGTCCGGCACGTCGGGCTCCTTGAACCAAGGACGGTTCATTGGTGGTGGTTGCCTGTGGCAACCTGGAGGTATCACCCCTAGCGGGTAACGGTGGTGCACGGGTTAGTGCGTTCTCCCCACGTGTGGGGAATGGGTTGGATGACTGATAGCGCCGTTCGGCGCTATCAACATGGCCAGCCGTTGGGGAGAGCTCCCCAAGGGCGTCCACTTCCGAGCCGTCGGAATAGTTTGCGTCCATAGCACCTCTGAGGGTGTACAATGGACAGCCAGAGGTACTGGCGTTGGAGTTCTCGAACAAAATTTTGTTTATTGCGTAAGCAATAGTCTTGATGGGGGAGGATGTAACGGGGTTACATTCGGGTAACACTGAGTGTCGGTGTACATGAGTACACTACGGTTGAGGTCAGTATTGACCGAGTTGAAAGGTCTCGAACCTTTGGTTTTTTTAACCAATCAGGGCAGGGCCCTTGGTGTGGTGGTGTGTCAGCCATCCACGTGTCAGTACACACGTATGTACACTATATTTTAGCTAGGTACGAATTAGGAATATTCTACTTAGTATTACATATAGTTTATATTAGTTTAAATTAATTTAGGCTAATTACATATTAAATATATTCAGTTTACAAAAATACTTAAGACTGCCAGGCGCGCGACCACGCCCGGTCGCGCGCGCAGTGAGTGCAGTAGCTAAAGGGAGCCCTCCCTTTAGCTACACCCTTAGTAAGGGAACCTTGCCGTTAAGGCATTAGCGGAGCTAGGCGCTCGACCACGCCCGGTCGCGCCCGCAGTGAGTATTGTTGTAACCGGGTTACATTCGGGTAACACTGAGTGTTGGTGTACATTGGTACACCACCGTTGAGGCCAGTATTTGCCGGGTTGAAAGGTTTCGAACCTTTGGTTATTTTAACCAATCAGGGCATGGCCCCTTGGTGTGGTGGTGTCAGCCATCCACGCGTCAGTACACAGGTGTGTACACTACATTTTAGCTAGGTATGAATTAGGAATATTCTACTTAGTGTTACATATAGTTTATATTAGTTTAAATAATTACATATTAAATATATATTCAGTTTACTTTCAACTCCGTAGTACAGACGCACGAACTCGACCGGTCGTGCGTTTAGTGAGTGCCGTAGCGTAAGGGGATCCCTCCCCTTAGCTACACCCTTTGTAAGGGAGCCTTGCCGTTAAGGCACTAGTACAGGCTAGAGTAAACTAACCCGGGAATCTTGGCCCCGAGTAGGAGAGCTCTCTCCTACTAAGCCCTTAATAAGGGCGTATCGGCTAAGTAGCGGCGAACGCCGCTTTAAGGAAAGCATTCGTCTGTGCGCTAGCCGCACCGTGCGTATACGCACCGGCTACATCTGGTAGCACTTGTAGTCAATCCAACACCTGTGTTGGTAGACTAGGCATCCTCTGCAAAGGATGAATCAGGACGATTGGGATAGTTTGACCCTCGTCCAACAGGAAGCCTTTAAAAGGCTGTTACCCTTAACGGGGGAAGAAGGTATGAAGCTCCTAGTGGAGCAGGGCCTTGAGGCCGTAAAGGCAAGGGTGAATGCCCTTATCGCTCATGAGGCGAGTTGTGGTGGAGGTCATTCCACGGGGTGCGCCCTCCATTATCGTTTAAGATAAAGGAATTCACCGGAGAGAAGGGTGACAACCTTTATGTTTGGTTGCGAGAGGTCGAAATGGCCTTCGCCACAGCGAACATGACCGCTGATCACTTGCAAGTGGGACTTGCATTGACCCATCTTACGGGCAAAGCCCGTACATGGGCGTTTAAATGCTCGGAATCAGTCAAGAACGTGTTTCCAACATGGAAGGTCTTTAAGCAGAAGCTTATGGACATGTACGCAACGCCTGATCCGGTTTTCCAGAATCAACTGGCGTTCCTGAGGTGCCGTCAAGGCACTAAGGACCTGGAGGTTTATATCCAGGAGCTTAAGATCCTGTTGGCAGGGATGTACGCGAAACCGTATTAGGACGATGTGTCCATCCCCGTCTTCATGGGAGGCCTGAGAGAAGGGCCAGCACGTTCGGAGCTCTTCCGATGCCGACCCCAATCCCTGGGGGAGGCGTTCAAGATGGCGTTCAACGCCGAGAGGAACTTCCGTTCCTCTAAGGTGGGTCCCGAACCCATGGACCAGAGTCAGGTCGAAGCGGAGGAGAAACCTCCCGCTAAGAGTCATCCGGACTCTTTTTCACAGAGCTTCGAGACAGAGCTCTTGGCTATGCTGCAGCGGCGTGGGCCGCTGAGATGCTTCCTGTGTGGAAGCATGGATCATCTGCGGAACAGATGTCCGAAAAATCCCCAGCGAGACACTCGCTACAAGGGACTAAGGGTGGGGAAAGGCCCTTGTCCAAGCCGTCGGGAAACGACGGCTCCCAGTAGGTGCGGGGCGCCTTACTGGGGGACCCCTCAGTGATGTTAAGCCCCAGGGTAGGGTACGACAGCACAAAGCCCCGAGGGAAGCGGTGCTTTCTAGCACCGAGTTGGTGTACCAGCCAGGTTTGCTGGTAGTCCTTGCGGACGTGAAA
>JAPDHQ010002446.1:0-31004 GCA_026184515.1 Peronosclerospora sorghi
AAAAGTGGATGGGACAGAGATCGTACCCGACTGGAAAAGCAAAAAAAAAAGATCTAGCGAAGCAGTTGAAAGATGCCAACATACGCTTGCGATTTTTTCGCATGCTATTGAACAACTGGAGATTAAGATGCAGCGTAAAGAGGCCTAGATCGATTGGACGATCGACCCATTGGAATTTATCTATTGGAAGTGTTTCTGGTCTTCTGGTACCCGGGGTGAAGAGTTCCACCCTAGGTACACCTACCCAGCACGGTCTCCGATATTCAAGACAGAATCAGATAAATCTGTGATCCCGATCCACCGAGTGTGTAACTAGCCCATTCCATCGGGTACACAAGGTGAGATGGCAACGCAAGATGAATCGGACCAGGCGTCTTCTGTTGATGATCGGTCTTCTGCCAGCAGCGGACGATCAGATCAGATCGCAAGCGAAGGTCCGCGGGGTACCCCCCCCGTAAGTTGGAAGGCTGGGCATGATGGTGGTCAGGTTCTCGACACAACTGTGTTCGATTTTGAACTTGAATCCACCACATTTACCACTTCAACGCTATGCGTTGTAGGTGCTGATGCGGTCCGCGCTGCCTCTTGTGCGGGCCGTTCTGGCTTTTCTAGGTGGTTTCGCCTAAAGCGATTCACCACCTGTATCACTTCCTCCGGGGACTTAGCCTGGAGGAAGGTAATGATTTCGGTCCCCATGGACCGAACCATTTCCACCGTCACGTCTTTACTACGCGACGAGAAGTGAGGGAAGTGCTCACTCACCACTTCCAGCGTTCTCTCTCGCTCGGCAGGCGTCATGCCTCGCGACATGATGTCGAGCGGCTCTTAATCTCGCTCCGCTAGTTGACTAGCGGAACGGAACTGTGGTCGTTAGGACGGACCACAAAGTGCTACCAGGTGTAACAGGACTGATCCTGTTACAGGCTTACACTGTGTTGTGCTAGGAAGCGCGCAATACAATAAGGGCAGGATTGGTTGGTAACAACTAATCCTATATTAAAAACAAATAGAATATTCGCTTAAGCTTGAGAACGCAAAATTAATAGTGTTTATTAAATGGGTGGTTAGCGGCTAACAGTATAGTAATTACCTAACTAATATAATAATATCAAGTATTAAACTAACTGTACTATTAGTTAACCTTCATGATTCGGTATTTATACCGAATCGACTTTTCCTTCGTAGATTATAATAGCTTATAATCTATTATTTGAATTTCAGACAACGCGTCTGAAATTCAACTCTGATATTCTAACTTGAGTATCAATTATGTAATGGAACCCCATTACACCCACCTTAAAAGCATAGAGGTAGGTCAGGTCGTGGTGGGAAGCCACCGGAAAGTGATGCGCCCTCGGCTGCCCAAATTGGTCAATTCGGCATTCTCCATTGTTCTCAGGTGGTCAAGTATTATCATTTTGGAAAAAAAAATCAGCCAATCAGAGGCGACCCGCGACGGCCACCTCGCGATTATTGATTTATGAGTGGTACGAATGTGGAGATAAAAATGGAATTTTCAGTCAATCAGCAGTGAACCGCGACGGCCACCTCGCGACGGCCACCTCGCGACTGCCACCTCGCGACGGCCACCTCGCGACTGCCACATCGCAACTGACTGACTTTTGAGTGGTATGAATGTGGATGTAACAGGGTTACATTCTGGTTACATTTAGTATGTGGTGTACGTGAGTACACTATGGTTGGGGTCAGTATTGACCGGTCCGAAAAGTTTTGGACCATTGGTTATTTTAACCAATCAGGACAGGAGCCCTTGTTGGAGGCGTGCCAGCCAGCCACGTGTTAGTACACAGGTGGTGTACACTACATTTTAGCTAGGTACGAATTTAGTAAGTTCTACTTAGTATTACATATAGTTTACATTAGTTTAAATTAATTTAGGCTAATTGCATATTAAATATACATTCAGTTTACATTTCACTCAAAAGAATGCAGGACGCACGACCTCAACCGGTCGCGCGCGCAGTGAGTGTAGTAGCGTAAGGGGAGTTCTTCCCTTAGCTACCCCCTTATTAAGGGAGGCTTGTGTTAAGGCTTTAGCTTGTGCTAACTGGTAAACCAAAATGGAATCTTGGCCGCGAGTAAGAGAGTTCTCTCTTACTAAGCCCTTTTATAAATGGTGTATCGTCTAAGTAGCGGCACATCGCCGCTTTAGGGAAGTCTTCCTCTGTGCGCTAGCCGCACCGTGCGTGTACGCACCTGCTACATCTGGTAGCACTTGTAGTCAATCCAACACCTGTGTCGGTAGGCTACGGCATCCTCTGCAAGGGATGAATCAGGACGATTGGTAAAGGTTAACCCTCGTCCAGCAGGAATCCTTTAACAGGCTGTTATCATTACTGGGTGACGAAGGCAGGCAGACCCTAGTGGAGAAATGCCTTGAGGCTGTGAAGGCAAGGGTCAATTCCCTCATCGCCCATGAGGCGAGTTTAGGTGTAGGTCGTTCCACGGGGGTGTGTCCCCCATTATCCTTTAAGTTAAAGGAATTCACCGGTGAAAAGGGTGATAACCTTTGTGTGTGGTTACGAGAGGTCGAAACGGCCTTCGCCACAGCGAATGTGATCGCTGATCACTTGCAAGTGGGACTTGCACTGACCCATCTTACGGGTAAAGCCCGTGCATGGGCTTTTACATGCTCGGATTCGGTCATGGACGTGTTCCCGACCTAGGAAGTCCTTAAGCAAAAGCTTATGGACATGTATGAAACGCCTGATCTGGTTTTCCAGAACCAATTAGCGTTTCTGAGGTGCCGTCAGGGCACTAAGGACTTGGAAACATACATTCAAAAACTGAAGACCCTGTTGGCAGGGATGTACGCGAAAGCGTATTCGGACGATGTGTCCATTCCCGTGTTCATGGGAGGCCTGAGAGAAGGGCCAACACGTTCGGAGCTATTCAGAAGCCGACCCAATCCCTGGGGGAGGCGTTTAAGATGGCGTTTAACTCCGAGAGGAACTTTCGTTCCTCTAAGGTGGGTCCCGAACCCATGGACCTGAGTCAGGTCAAAGCGGAAGAGAGACCTTCCCCTAAGGGTCACTATGACTCTACCTCGCAGAGCTTCGAGTCGGAGCTCTTTGCATTGCTGCAGCGTCATGGGCAGCTGAGATGATTCATGTGTGGAAGCACGGATCATCTGCGGAACAGATGTCCGAAAAATCCCCAGCGAGACACTCGCTATAAGGAGCCGAGGGTAGGTAAGAAGCCCTCGCCCAAGCCGTCGGGAAACGATGGCTCCCAGTAGGTGCGGGGCGCCCTACTGGGGGATCCCTCAGTGCTGTTAAGCCCCAGGGTAGGGGACGACAGCACAAAGCCCCGAGGGAAACGGTGCTTTCTAGCACCGAGTTGGTGTACCAGCCAGGGTTGCTTGTTGTCCTTGCGGACGTGAAAGGCTTTGATAAGCCTTGGAGAGTCTTGATAGACTCTGAAGAGTCTGACAGTTATATCAGGAGGACTTCTGTTGAGAAGAGTCGGCTGTATGCCGAGGCCCTAGAGGCACGTTATCGTGACGTTGTCACGGTCCGTATAGCGACGGGCGTACCGGTTTCTGTACCCAAGGTCTCGATTGACCTGAAGCTGAAGTTTGCAGACTTCGACAGCTTAGAACGTTGCCTATTCCTGGATTTGGACTCGAGGTTTGACCTCATTCTGGGCATGAAGTGGCTGGAACGCCACGAGACATGGATAGACTGGAAGTCTAAATCCATTGGATCAACGCACCCGCGGTCGGGGGAAGCATTGGCGAGTCATTAACCCACCTTGCTCGATCGCAAAAGCGATTCTGGCGTGAGATACCAGAGATTGGGATGTATGGAATGATCAGTCCCAATGAGGTCAAGGAAGTGTTCCTTGACGAGGGGGATTCGGCGATTAAATCCCACGCCGATATAGGCGAGACTGGTGAGTCGCCAGTGATAGAGGTTGATTCCTCTGAGGTTAAGCGCGAGGCTCTTAGAGAAGAGACCCGAAGTTGGTCTCTTTTGCACGTCAGAAATGATTCCGACCACGCCCTTATAGGCGAACAAGTTGCTACTCCAGTGGTAGGGGTAGAGACCCCTGTGGTTAAGCACGAGGCGCTTCCAAGCGAAGAGACCCCTAGTTCGTCTCTTTTGCACGTCGGAAATGATTCCGACCACGCCGTTGTAGGTGAGACCGGCGAGTCACCGGTGGTAGAGGTAGAGACCTCTTTGGATAGGCGTGGGGCGCTTCCAATAGATGGGGCAATTGACTCCCCCCATCTGGGTCCCGGGATGAGACCCGAGGCCGGTAGTCAGCAGTCCTATCGGATGCTGAATAGTGTGACAGGTGTTGTCACAGAAGGCGTAAGCCTGGAACGGTTGCCTGGGGTATGCGAAATGTTGTCGTTGGAGGAGATGTCCTTCAAAAAGTTTGAAACTGCTTTGAAAGCAGATGAAATCGACGAGGTTGTAGTATTGCGTCCGGAAGAGGAGTTGAACTCCTCATCCACGATGGACGAGTCAGTTTTGGTGCAAACCAAACAGTCAGTGATTGCCCGAAGCGGTCTCAAGATTCTCGCGGATCCTGAAGAACCTTACCTTTCCTTACTTAAGAATTTCGGAGATGTCATTAGTGACAACCCGCCGATGGGGTTACCACCGGATCGGGGAGTCCGACATGAAATTGACTTGGTTCCTGGAACCAAATACTGCGTCACTAGGCAGTGACCTCTCCCCAAGGAGCAATGCGACGTTATCGACGCATTCTTCAAGGGGAAAGAAGAGGCACGGATGGTACGGGAGAGCAAGTCTCCCCACTCATCTCCCACTTCTTGTGTTCGTAAACCGAACGGAAAGTGGCGTATTGTGCATGCGTACAACAAGCTGAATCCAGCTACTGTACCCATTCAAACTCCGGTTCCTCGGAAGGATGTCCTCCAGAACAATATGGCAGGCTGTACTGTATACAGTGCCTTAGATCTGGTGTACGGGTATTATCAGGTGCTCATACAAGCATCCGATATTCCGCTTACAGCGGTCAGCACGCCCAGCGGCATCCTGTGGGAGTGGCTTGTTATGCCACAAGGGCTTTCAAATGCACCATCGACTTTCAATCGCTTGGTGACTCAACTCTTCCGCCCTCATAGAAAGTACGCTCAAACGTACTTCGACGATTTATTCGTTCATATTCGTGCGGAAGGAGACTCATCTGATGTTCAGAAGCACCTGATACACCTTCGAGCGGTGATCGAATGTATGCGGGAGCATAAGTTATATGCGAACGCATCTAAATGTATCTTTGGTACTGAGGAAATTCCTTTCCTCGGATGCTTCATCGCAAGGATGGAGTGCGGGCGAATCCCGCGAAGGTGAAAGCCATTGTGGAGTAGCCTTCGCCTGTAAATCTTAGAGATTTACGGAAGTGGCTTCGATTAGCCAACTACCCCCACAAGTACAGCGAGAACTAAGCTGAAATGGCGAAGCCATTGACAGACCTTCTTAAAAAAGACGTAGAATGGTGTTGGGAAACCAAAAACCAAAACGCTTTCGAAGCGGTTAAGGGGATCTTGTTGAAAGCTCCCGTTCTTGCTCTCCCAGATTCTGGGAAACCATTTATCGTCGTCTGCGACGCCTCCGATTTCGCAATCGGATATGCTTTGTTACAAGCAGACGATGTGGGACTAGAACGCGTGATTGCGCTTGAGTCGAGTCAGCTTAAAGCTGCGGAACGGAATTATCCCGTTCATGATAAGGAGCTACTTGCTATGATGTATGCCCTTCTCAAATTTAGGGCTCACCTACTCGGCTCATAGCCGTTCGTGGTTTATACAGACCACACGTCCTTACGGATAGCGACAAAGTCGCCTCATCTCTCCCAACTGATGGCACATTGGATTTCCTTCTTTGCGTAGTACAACTTTGAGGTAAAGTACAAGCCTGGTAAACAGAATGTACTTGCAGACGCGTTGTCACGTCGTCCCGATTACGAGCCCGCTCACGCGACATTCATCACCTCGTCTGTGGTGGATCTCATACGCCAGGCGTATGAGAAATACTCACAATGTACGGCGCTTATCAGCGCGTTGGGTGGAAAGGGACTTGGCTCGTCTGAGCCTACCCTGTCAAGTCGATCTAGAGCTCGGTTACACCGTTAAAGGTACTGTGACGGTCTGCTATTTTATAGCACGAGCGCGGAGGACACTCCGCGGGTGGTAGTTCCTCATAATGAGGAACTGAAGTATAGAGTCCTCTTTGAGGCACATGACGCCCCTACCGGGGGTCATTTAGGTCGGGATAAGACCTACAGCGCTTTAAGCGCTTTGTATTGGTGGCCCAATATGTATAAGTGGGTCGGTGCGTATATACGCACCTGTGAGACGTGTCAGAGGGTTAAACCCTCGGCAAGTTCAGCTGCGCCTTTAGCGAGCTTATCGGTTCCAACGGAGTGTTGGAAATCCATTAGCATGGATTTTATCTTCGGTTTTCCGAAGAATAAGGCCGGGAACACCGGCATATTGGTCTTTGTAGACCGTTTGAGCAATATGGCTCACCTGGAGTCGGTGCCAGAGTCCGTAGATGGACAAGGAACAGCAAAAGTGTTCCTAGACCGTGTCTTTCGACAACATGGTCTACCCGATTCCGTTGTGTCGGATCGGGATCCCCGTGTTACGGGACAATTCTGGGGAGCGTTGTTTAAGGTGCTAGGCACCAAGCTCCTCATGTCCATTGCGGATCATCTGCAGACGGACGGTCAGACGGAACGCGTTAAACGCGTTGTAGAAGGTATTCTCCGGATTTTATGTCCGGATTCTCCAAAGAGTTGGAGTGAGATGCTTCCGATGGTTGAATTTGCTATCAACAATTCGGTACATGCATCTACGGGGTTTACCCCGTTTTACGTGAACGGATTAGTGAATCCGAGGGTTCCGTTGACGCCACGTGTGTGTGGCCCAGGGCTTGAGGGGGGAGTATTCCCCGATGTCAGCCCTTTATCTGTGCGAAATCACATCGATAAGTTTTTATCGACGCGCCTTAGTGTCTTACGACACGTCTGCGATGCCATGGCGGAAAGCCAAGACAAGCAGAAGGAGAAAGCTGACCGCAAGGGGCGGCGTAACAAAAAGATATATAAAGTAGTAAAAAGTGTTTTATTAAACGCTAAAAATCTTCCTACACATGCAGTTTCAAATGTGTTGCGCAATAAACTGCGCCCCAGGTTTGTGGGGCCCTTCAAGGTATTAGCCCGAAAGGGCTTGTCATATACCTTAGACATCACGAAGGCGATGCGTACGCATCCAACCTTCTAGGTGGGTATGCTTAAGCCATACCAGAACCCGGAGGCGGGTCCCCTCTTGGAGGAGGATGGGAAGTCGGATAGACGAAAGGTACGACAGGTTGGAACATCTCCGACAGGGTTGAAATACGACCCTGAAGCTCCGCAACGAGAGACTCGAGAGAGGCAAGCCGCTCCTCGATGCGTTCATTCGCACTCCCTTCGTTGCGGAGTCCCTCCTGAGAATCTTGGATGCGACTGCTGTGCCGATCACAGCGCTCGTGGAACTCACGTCGCAATAACGCGACCCCCTCCTCCAGTGCTCGATACGGAGGGCACTCCACATTACCATGTGGAACGCCTGATGGCACGACGCCATCACCGGGGTGAGACCCAGTACTTGGTGAAGTGGAAAGGGTATCCACATTCCAAGAGCTCGTGGGAATACGATACTTCCCTGTGGCAGGATTGCCGTGACGTCGTTGACGCTTTCGAGCGGGGGTCCCACTGAGAGTCAACGACCAAAGGGGCTGAAGAAGCCCCTTCACTCCCAGTAGTTGGGAGTTCGCCGGAGGCAGATGCTGTGCTTTCATTGCTCTCCGGCACCACATCGAGATCAGAGCGCGTATAATAGGAGGCAGGTAGTTGCCCTTGCGCTTTGGCCTGAGCATAGGCCAAGCGTAGCGCTCTCTCTACCCGAACGTCGTGTTCGGAAAAGCTGTTGTACAGCGCATCGAAACTGGGGAGGCGTTTCTCCCCTTCCTCCCAAGCGCGGAACGCCTGCTCTGCGTATTCGACGCTTTCGTCCCTCAAGAGAGAATATATTTAATATGTAACTATTTAAACTAATATAAACTATATGTAACACTAAGTAGAATATTACTAATTCGTACCTAGCTAAAACGTAGTGTACACACCTGTGTACTGACACGTGGATGGCTGACACACCACCACACCAAGGGCCCATGCCCTGATTGGTTAAAATAACCAAAGGTTCGAAACCTTTCAACCCGGCCAATACTGGCCTCAACCGTGGTGTACTCATGTACACCAACGCTCAGTGTTACCCGAATGTAACCCCGTTACATTGACCGCGTTCTTAGCCCTCTTTTGAGGGTCGCGAGGTCCCTTACGTGCCCGTCCGGCACGTCGGGACTCTTGAACCAAGGACGGTTCATTGGTGGTGGTTGCCTGTGGCAACCTGGAGGTATCACCCCTAGCGGGTAACGGTGGCGCACGGGTTAGTGCGTTTTCCCCACGTGTAGGGAATGGGTTGGATGACTGATAGCGCCGTTCGGCGCTATCAACATGGCCAGCCGTTGGGGAGAGATCCCCAAGGGCGTCCACTTCCGAGCCGTCGGAATAGTTTGCGTCCATAGCACCGCTGAGGGTGTACAATGGACAGCCATAGGTACGGGCGTTCGAGTTCTCCAACAAAATTTTGTTTATTGCGTAAGCAATAGTCTTGATGGGGGAGGATGTAACGGGGTTACATTCGGGTAACACTGAGTGTTGGTGTACATGAGTACACCACGGTTGAGGATAGTATTGGCCGGGTTGAAATGTTTCGAACCTTTGGTTATTTTAACCAATCAGGGCGTGGGCCCTTGGTGTGGTGGTGTGTCAGCCATCCAGGTGTCAGTACACAGGTGTGTACACTACATTTTTGCTAGGTACGAATTAGTAATATTCTACTTAGTGTTACATATAGATTATATTAGTTTAAATAATTATATATTAAATATATTCAGTTTTACTTTCACTCCTTAGTACAGACGCACGACCTCGACCGGTCCTGCGTGTAGTGAGTGCCGTAGCGTAAGGGGAGCCCTCCCCTTATCTACACCCTTAGTAAGGGAGCCTTGCCGTTAAGGCACTAGCAAAGGCTATAGTAAACTAACCCGGGAATCTTGGCCCCGAGTAGGAGAGCTCTCTCCTACTAAGCCCTTAATAAGGGCGTATCGGCTAAGTAGCGGCGAACGCCGCTTTAAGGAAAGTCTTCCTCTGTGCGCTAGACGCACCGTGCGTATACGCACCGGCTACACTGGAGGTTAAGCCGCACGGGAGCGATGTCCCCATGCGAGCTTTGTTTGACACAGGAGCGTCAAACAATTTCGTTAGATATCAGAGTCTAACGCTTTTGAGCTTCGTGGAGGTAGAAACCCCACGAAGTATGTTGTCAGTCCGGTTATCAACAGATGCAACCGTGACTATTCCAAAGCGTGTGATTAAAACACGCTTCGAGTTGAATGAACTGTCATTCGAGGATGAATTCATCGTCCTCGATTTAGATGACAAGTTCGATGTGATACTTGGAATCCCATGGATGTCCAAGTTTAAACCTTCGATCGACTTGGTAAACCTGTCGATCGACTGCGGCGGACCCACAGGATCTGATCACCCTGTGTGTAATCCGGCTGTATCAGAAGATACAACCGCAACGTCAGACAGTCTGGTGGATAGCGATGGCACCACCAGGTCTTTTCTGACACGATCAGCGGAAGGTACCTCCGCTGGTGAGAGTCCAGAGGGACTACCACACGCAACAGAAGAGTCGTTGCGTGTTGGAGAGAAACATTCCACGGGTGATAAAGACCACCGTGAAAATGAAGTAATATCCACGGTGGGAAACACCCACTGTGCGACCGAAGGTTCCAACACGACGAATGGATTCCGTGTTGATGAGAGTGAACTCACGATCGAGTGCAATCGTGAGCAAAACTCCGTGGTGGCCAGTGCCCACCACGTTACGTTAGCCATGCACAAGGGTGATAAAGACCACCGTGTCGCAGAACAGGCGATCGATCAGACGAGCACATCTGATCGCCAAGAAAATTCCATGGTAGGCAGTGGCCACCATGATGATGAGTATTCGCACACGGTGAATCGTAATCACCGTGTAGCAGTCAATCAGACGAGTGCGTCTGATTGCATGGAAAATTCCGTCGAGACGATCAACGTCTTGACGCAAACGAAGACCGGACTAGCTACCCAGTCTCTGTTGATGGAACACCCTCCGAAAGAAGGTTCGGAGGTGATGGCTCTTCCTGCGCTAAGCTGGAAGAAGTATGTGAGAAACTTGCACGATGGTCAGATCGAACAGATATGTATCATCGTTGCAACAGATGATGTAGTGGATATTCGTTCACGAATATCCACATTACAAGTGGAAAACATTGGGAACGAGGTTCCCAATGATCAAACCAAAGTTCAGCACTTTGAAGCGCAGAGCTTGGAGTCGCTTAAAGCGAACTCCCCATTTTATGAGGTACTTCGAGAATACGCTGACGTATTCCCAGAAGAAGTACCTAGCGAGCTCCCTAAGGATAAGGGAACTCGTCATGAAATTGACCTCGTGCCAGGCACGAAGTATTGTGTCACGCGGCAATGGCTGTTGCCGCGTGATCAGGTAAAAGCGATCGACGAGTTTTTCTAAGCTCGTCGTAAATCAGGCCAAGTGCGGGAGTCTACCTCACCGCACTCTACCCCCACCTTTTGTGTGAAGAGGTCCACAGGTGGGTGGAGAATCGTTCACGCTTACAACAAGCTGAACGCAGAGACGGTACCGGCACAGACACCGATACCGAGGAAGGATGTCATCATAGATGGCATGTGCGGGAGCACCATCTTTAGTGCCCTCGATCTAAGAGATGGATTTTATCAAATCCTAATGCGTGAGAAGGATATCCCTCTCATGGCGGTAAGCACCCCAAGCGGCATGCTTTGGGAGTGGCTTGTTATGCCACAGGGGCTTCGAAATGCCCCTGCTACGTTAACAGATGCGTAACGCATCTATTACGCCCGGTGCGAGAATTCGCACCGAGTTATTTCGATGATGTGTTCATCCATAGTAAGGGTGAACACGATAAGAGCGATGTAGATGTCCATAGGGAACATCTACGTCGAGTGTTGGAGCTTATGCGCAAACATAAGCTCTATGAAAATCTGAAGAAGTGCACCTTTGGTGCACCTGAGATACCCGTTCTTGGATGCTTTGTGGGCAAGGAAGGGGTGCGTCCTCATCCAGAAAAGATCAGGGTGATCGTTGAATGGCCTACGCCAAACAACGTTAAGGAACTTCGAAAGTTCCTTGGGTTGGCAACATATTTGCACAAGTATTCGTGCAACTATGCTGGGTTGATACGGCCTCTTTCTCAATTACTTAAGAAATATGTCGAATGGCATTGGGATACCCAATGTCAAGATGCTTTTGGTGCAGTCAAGAAAAGCTTGACTGAAGCGCCTGTTTTGGATATAGCCGATAACGAGCGTCCGTTCCACGTCGTTTGCGACGCGAGCGATTTCGCTATCGGCTGTGATTTGATACAGCGTGATCACTATGATCGTGATCGCGTAATCTGCTATCAATCGCGTCAGTTACGCCCAGCCGAGCGCAACTATCCAGTGCATGAAAAGGAACTCCTTGCCATGAAGTACGCACTGGCTAAGTTTCGGATCTATCTATTGGGAGATAGACCGTTTGTGGATTACACGGACCATGCGTGACTACGCACGGCCGTGAATTCACCACACATTTCTCAAAGAACGGCTCGATGGCTGTCATTCTTTTCTGAGTACAACTTTACGGTTGAATACAAACCAGGAAAGTTGAACGTGATAGCGGATGCGCTATCACGAAGGCCCGATTACGAGACGAAATCGTCCGTACGGTTTCTTTTCCGTACCCGCCGAAATTCAGGGTTTAATTGATACCCTGAATGCATCAACACCTACTGTTGATGCTACTTCGCATTATGAGTTTGAGACTTCTCCTCAAACTCAGTCAAAAGGTCTGGGGCGTCGGCCCTCAGAACCTCAATCGGTTCCCAACGAACTCTTGGGGATATCCCAGCCAGCGTACCAAGTACTCGGTACGCTGCCCCTTCTTCAAAGTCACCTAGCGCTTCGAGATCAAGCGCTCGAGGATATATCGCTTATTCCCCTGATTATCAATCAGGGTCGGCGGAGGTTTAGAATTCCCTCGCCGTTGTTGTTGCGGAGCATGGTTCTTCGCTCCGCAAGCTCGAGGAGGGTTATTCCTCCTTGAGCAGCGATATGTCTCACTGTGTGAAGACATATCGGTCTCTTCGCGAGGATGTCCGCGACATCCTCGGAGCGCACACTGCCATCCAGCAGAATAATGGCCTTCTGTACATTGAGCTTTCTCGCTATAAGAGAGAGCTCGATCGGCGCACAGCTGATCTTGAGCAGTCGAAGGCGAAGGTAACGACTCTCCGCTCTGCTCACCAACGGCTGGAGGCCGATTACAAGTATCTCTTGGGAGACTTGGATAAGCACGGCATCTCCCGTGGTTCTGCGTCTCGTCGTAAGACGAAGACGAGTGATACGGCTTGAGCCGCCCAACATAGAATGTTGGGCGAAGCCGCATTGCTGTGGGAATGTCTAAAGTATAGGCATTCCCCCGAATCTCTTGGACCTTGAAGGGTCCAATGTACTTAGGAAGAAACTTCCGTGTAGGGAAGTTGCTTATTGCATGTGTAGGCAAATTAGTAGTACTTAGTAATACTAATTCACCTTTAAGAAAGGAGTTTTTGTTCTTCCTTCCTTGTTTATCTGCATTTTGCTTCTGCTTATCAAAAGCAGAGGCAAGTGCATCCTTTACATAGCGTATTACAGCTTGGCGCTGTAATACGAATTCATCTACTGCTTTATCAGCAGTAGGTGCATTTTCCTCGTTGTCTTCAGCCATTGCTGCAGACACATATTCATCGTATGCAGCTTCAGTTTTAATTGAAGCTGCTTCCGCTTCTACTGTATTTTCAGTAGAAGGGCCATCGTTTTGTTCACAAGTTGCAGTCGCAACTTGCGCATTGACTCGCTCAAAATTTGAGCGGGTCCCTCCCCCACTTAGATTTGGCGTACCGCCAAGTAAAGCTGGGGTTCGTGGATGCCTTAAGGCATTCACGTAGAACGGTGTATGCTTAGTTGAAGCATGCACGGAATTGTTAATCGCAAATTCAGTGAGTGACAGGTAGTCACTCCACTGTTCAAAGGCATGTGCGTATGATCGCAACATGTCTCCGAGAACGCGGTTAACCCGTTCCGTCTGCCCATCCGTTTCCGGATGGTCCGCAGTGACATCTTCAACTGGGTTCCCAACAATGAGAACGTTTCTTGCCAGAAACGTCCTGTAAATCTCGGATCTCGATCCGAGACAATGTCTTCCGGCATTCCGTGCAAACGGAATACCTTATCAACGAATATCCGCGCTGTTTGAGCGGCGGTTACGTTCGCTGATACTGCAGTAAGATCTACCATCTTACTGAAACGGTCTACAAATACCACTATTCCAGTCTTCCGAATATTGTCGGGTGGAAGACCGAATACGAAGTCCATTGAAATGGACTTCAAACACACTGTCGGAACCGGCAGAGATTGCAGCGGATCCTGTGCAGACTGCGCAGGCTTAACGTGATGGCAAATCTCGCAAGCGCGTACGTATTTTCGTACCCACTTGTACTGGTTTCGCCAGTACAAGTCACGTGCGAGAGAAGCGTATGTCTTCTCTCGACCTTGATGCCCCGAAATCGGTGCATCATGATACCCAAACATAATTTGATGTTTGAGATCATCGTCGTTTGGAACGACGATGCGACTTTCATCTTTTTGGTCTGTGCTGTAAAGCAACAGACCATCGTGAAGTCGATATCGATGCAAGCAAGCGCGGAGGAACTCTGGAAGTTCGTCGCGTTTCTCACTTGATTGATTACGTAAGTAATCAATCAACAGACGTGTCTCCTCGTCTGTTTTGTACGCCTCGCGTACTTGTCGTATAATTGACGACGACAAAGCAGTGCAACGGATCGCGTTTGCACTGCCCCCTTCGGTTACGGACGGTTTCATCTCGTAATCGGGCCTTCGTGATAGCGCATCCGCTATCACGTTCAACTTTCCGGGTTTGCATTCAACCGTAAAGGTGTACTTAGCAAAGAATGACAGCCATCGAGCCATTCTTTGAGAAATGTGTGGTGAATTCACGGCCTGCGTAGCGACGCATGGTCCGTGTAAACCACAAACTGTCTATCTCCCAATAGGTAGATCCGAAACTTAGCCAGTGCGTACTTCATGGCAAGGAGTTACTTGTCATGCACTGGATAGTTGCGCTCGGCTGGGCGCAACTGACGCGATTGATAGCAGATTACGCGATCACGATCATCGTGATCACGCTGCATCAAAGCAAAGCCGATAGCGAAATCGCTCGCGTCGCAAACGACGTGGAACGGACGCTCCAAGCCAAGACAGGCGCTTCGGTCAAGCTTTGCTTGACTGCATTAAAAGCATCTTGACATTGGGTATCCCAATGCCATTCGACACCTTTCTTAAGTAATTGAAAAAGAGGTCGTATCAACCCAGCATAGTTGCACGAATACTTGTGCAAATATGTTGCCAACCCAAGGAACTTTCGAAGTTCCTTAACGTTGTTTGGCGTAGGCCATTCAACGATCACCCTGATCTTTGGATCAGGACGCACCCCGTTCTTGCCCACAAAGCATCCAAGAACGGGTATCTCAGGTGCACCAAAGGTGCACTTCTTCAGATTTTCATAGAGCTTGTGTTTACGCATAAGCTCCAACACTCGACGTAGATGCTCCCGATGGACATCTACATCGCTTTTATCGTGTTCACCCTTGCTATGGATGAACACGTCATGGAAAAACCTCGGTGCGAACTCTCGCACCGGGCGTAATAGATGCGTTACGCATCTGTTAACGTAGCAGGGGCATTTCGAAGCCCCTGTGGCATAACAAGCCACTCCCAAAGCATGCCGCTTGGGGTGCTTACCGCCATGAGAGGGATATCCTTCTCACGCATTAGGATTTGATAAAATCCATCTCTTAGATCGAGGGCACTAAAGATGGTGCTCCCGCACATGCCATCTATGATGACATCCTTCCTCGGTATCGGTGTCTGTGCCGGTACCGTCTCTGCGTTCAGCTTGTTGTAAGCGTGAACGATTCTCCACCCACCTGTGGACTTCTTCACACAAAAGGTGGGGGTAGTGTGCGGTGAGGTAGACTCCCGCACTTGGCCTGATTTACGACGAGCTTCGAAGAACTCGTCGATCGCTTTTACCAGATCACGCGGCAACAGCCATTGCCGCGTAACACAATACTTCGTGCCTGGTACGAGGTCAATCTCATGACGAGTTCCCTTATCCTTAGGGAGCTCGCTAGCTACTTCTTCTGGGAATACGTCAGCGTATTTCCGAAGTACCTCATAAAATTGGGAGTTCGCTTTAAGCGACTCCCAGCTCTGCGCTTCAAAGCGCTGAACTCTTGTTTGATCATTGGGAACCTCTTTCTCAATGTTTTCCACTTGTAATGTGGATATTCGTTAACGAATATCCACTACATCATCTGTTGCAACGATGATACATATCTGTTCGATCTGACCATCGTGCAAGTTTCTCACATACTTCTTCCAGCTTAGCGCAGGAAGAGCCATCACCTCCGAACCTTCTTTCGGAGGGTGTTCCATCAACAGAGACTAGGTAGCTAGTCCGGTCTTCGTTTGCGTCAAGACGTTGATCGTCTCGACGGAACTGCCCATGCAATCAGACGCACTCGTCTGATTGACTGCTACACGGTGATTACGATTCACCTTGTGCGAATACTCATCATCATGGTGGCCACTGCCTACCATGTAATTTTGGCGATCAGATGTGCTCGTCTGATCGGCCGCCTGTTCTGCGACACGGTGGTCTTTATCACCCGTGTACATGGCTAACGTAACGTGGTGGGCACTGGCCACCACGGAGTTGTGCTCACGATTGCACTCGATCGTGAATTCACTCTCATCAACACGGAATTCATTCGTCGTGTTGGAACCTTCGGTCGAACAGTGGGTGTTTCCCACTGTGGATACTATTTCATTCTTACGGTGGGTGTTTCCCACCGTGGATATCACTTCATTCTCACGGTGGGTGTTTCCCACCGTGGATATAACTTCATTCTCACGGTGGTCTTTATCACCCGTGGAATGTTTCTCTCCAACACGCAACGACTCTTCTGTTGCGTGTGGTAGTCCCTCTGGACTCTCACCAGCGGAGGTACCTTCCGCTGATCGTGTCAGAACAGACCTGGTGGTGCCATCGCTATCCACCAGACTGTCTGACGCTGCGGTTGTATCCTCTGATACAGCCGGATTGCACACAGGGTGATCAGATCCTGTGCGTCCGCCGCAGTCGATCGATAGGTTAACCCAGTCGATCGAAGGTTTAAACTTGGACATCCATGGGATTCCAAGTATCACATCAAACTTGTCATCTAAATCGAGGACGATGAATTCATCCTCGAATGACAGTTCATTCAACTCGAAGCGTGTTTTAATCACACGCTTTGGAATAGTCACGGTTGCACCTGTTGCTAACCGGACTGACAACATACTTCGTAGGGTCTCTACCTCCACGAAGCTCAACAGCGTTAGACTCTGAGTTCTAACGAAATTGTTTGACGCTCCTGTGTCAAACAAAGCTCGCATGGGGACATCGCTCCCGTGCGGCTTAACCTCCGGGGTGATAAGAGGCTTACCATCACCCTGCACCTTTTGACAGGACATAGTACCGTCTGGGCTATTACCCTCACATGCCCTATGTCGGCATGTGGGATAACATTCCCAGTAGGGCGCCCCGCCCCTACTGGCGATTTTCGTTTTTTGCACCAACAGGGTGATGTCCCTGTTGGTGTCGCCGTGCAGCGGACGGTTCCGTCCGCTGACTGCGTGGCACCGGACGCGGTTACATACACTCATGGGCAAAATGCCCCATTTTCGCGCATCTATTGCAGCGAATATTCCTCTTAAATTTCGGTTGCTTCGTGTTCGAAGCAACCGCAACCAATAGGTCCATCGGTTCTGGACCTTTACCGCCCATGCTCTGGCGCGGGTGGCTGTTTCTTGAGACGAAGTGTGAGCTTCGTCTGCCTGACTTCTGATTGTTGACATGCCGTTGCGGCATGTCAAAAGCGAAGGGCTGTTGAGCTCTTCGGCTGTAACCAGCATGCGATGACGCTGATCGCATGCTGAACTCCTCACGGATGCTCATATCAATGGCATCCCTCAGAGTATATGGCGGGTGCCGATAGAGACTCTGTTTGACGGGACCATCATTGAGTCCCTTCATGAAGCCAGTGACCTGCATAGCAGGGGGCACCGGCTCATACACAATATTTGACAGCAAATATTGCGTCTTCTGAGCGTAAGCTTGAAGGTCAAGCTTACCTTGCCGGAGTTCCATAAACTCCTGCCGACTACTTAGCTCCATTTCTGGAGCTTCAAAGTTGAGCTTTAGCTCAGCTTTAAATTCCTTATAAGTAAGGAACGCAGAGTCATCAGTGGCTCTGCGACTCATCTCCCATGCCCTGGCTCTACCGCCTAGACATGTTGTGGCGAAGTACGCCTGTTGACGTTCGTCAACAATATTTTGCGCAGAGATGGCATCTTCCACCTCTGCTAACCATCTACGAAGGGGCTCGCCCCCTTCACCGGTAAAGGGCGGTACTCGCGCCTTTACTACTTCAACGCTATGCGTTGCAGGTGAAGTTGTGGTCCGCGCTGCCTCTGGCGCGGGCCGTTCTGACTTTTCTAGGTGGTTTCGCCTAAAGCGGTTCACCACCTGTACCACTTCCTCCGGAGACTTACTATTGAGGAAGGTAATGATGTCGGTCCCCATAGACCGAATCATTTCCGCCGTCGCGTCTTTGCTACGCGACGAGAAGTGAGGGAAGTGTTTATTCACCTCTTCCAGCGTTCTTTCTCGCTCGGCAGACGAAATGTCTCGCGACATGATGCCGAGCGGCTCTTAATCTTCGCTCCGCTAGTTAACTAGCAGAACGGAACTGTGGTCGTTAAGACGGACCACAAAGTGCTACCAGGTGTAACAGGACTGATCCTGTTACAGGCTTACACTGTATTTTGCGAGGAAGCGCGCAATACAATAGGGCAGGATTAGTTGTCATCAACTAATCCTATAATAAGAGTAAATATATTAATATTCACTTGTTATCTAGAACGCAAAATTAAGAGTGTTTATTAAATGGGTGGTTTAGAGGCTAATAGTATAGTAACTAACTAATTAATATAATAATATCAAGTCTTAAACTAACTGTACTATTAGTTAACCTGCAAGATTCGGTATTTATACCGAATCGACTTTTCCTTCTTAGATTATAATAACTTATAATCTATTATTTGAATTTCAGACAACGCGTCTGAAATTCAACTGTGATATTCTAACTTGAATATCAATTATGTAATGGCAACCCCATTACA
This sequence comes from Peronosclerospora sorghi, assembly GCA_026184515.1. Lineage (NCBI taxonomy): Eukaryota > Oomycota > Peronosporomycetes > Peronosporales > Peronosporaceae > Peronosclerospora > Peronosclerospora sorghi. Next base: position 18,535 of record JAPDHQ010002446.1, read on the forward strand.
GCATTCCCCTGCTCTAGTTGAGCTACCCGCTTAGCCTCATAGCTTAAGAAGAAGCATGTGGCAGAGTAACAAGCTAACAACATTTGGTGCCAAACCTTCCAACTTAAACGAATCGAAACGGTACACTCACACTTAAACGAATCGGTACGGTAGAATCGTACTTTAACGAATCGAAACGGTACACTCACACTTTAACGAATCGAAACGGTACACTCACACTTCAACGAATCGAAACGGTACACTCACACTTCAACGAATCGAAACAGTACAGTCGTACTTAAACGAATCGAATCGGTACACTCGTTCTTTATCAAATAAAAACGGTACACTCGTACTTAAACGAATCCAAACGGTACACTCGTACTAGCGTACTAAAATGAATCCAAACGGTACGCTCGAACCTAAACGACTCGAATTGGTACACTCGCACTTAAACGAATCATAACGATACACACGTACTTTAACATATCGAAACGATACACTCGTACTTTAATGAATTGAAACGGTACAGTCGTAAATGAATCGGAACGGTATACAGGTACTTGTCGAATAGACACGGTATCTCCGTACTTTGTCGCAAAGGCACAGTACCTATGCGTCATATCTTGACCTCTTAATTTCACGGCCATAAACCAACACTGGTAATTTCCGAATGTAACTCATTTATTCGTAAATGAATGGGTAAGAAAACTTACCATGCCTGGCTTTTCCTGAGTAATGTCTTTGATTTATCATCAAATCCAAAAAAATATAAGTTAGATCTTAAATAGTTCACTATTTTCTGAAAGGTTAGGTGTAATGAAATTTCTTTGTCGAAACAGCAAGAAGTGTAATGTCAAATGATAGTGATCTCACTTTGACAAGATAGCGCACGTGCAAGATATGTGCGACATTTTGTTAAACAATGTCTAAAGGACTCATCCGCGTACAAAACTAGTTAATCTAACGATACAAAAAAACAAAATGCATAATTCTTGAGAGGGAAACAAATTAAAAAGTCGAGATCAAGATAAGAAGTGTTCAATAAGCGAAGCCTTAAAACAACATTTAAGTTCCAGCCAAAACGTCAAAACAGACAAGATTGATAAATATATCATCTGCTCTAGACAATTCGGAACACAAAAACCTAAAATTCAAAAAACGAATCAAAAAGATTTATCCTCATAATAAACCAGGTTCAAGAGTTCATTTACATTCTTCCTAAAATCGACGAAACAGAGAAAAATGATAAGTTAAAACTATTAAAAACAGACGTAAATATTTAATGAAATCCCTTAATACTGATGACGAAAAACCAGGGTCAGACAAGAAACGTGATAAATAATTTTTTTAATTTCTACAATTTTCCACACTTTCGAAAAAAACTTGCTGGGAGGAAGCTGAATTTTATTTTTTATTAATGGTTCAACATATTTTTTATCATGAGCTTTAGTTGCAGGCAGTAATAATTTGAATTTTAAAGATTCAATGAAGAGCAAGTTTTAATGATCAAACTATTTACGAAACGCCTTAAAAAATTAAAAATTTTCAATTCCTAAAAACTATTGCGATGATCTTAAAAGAGGTGAATTAAAAAGAATGAAGAAAAATCATGATATATTTTTACAAAAAAATTGGATTTTTGGTTTTGAAGCATTAATTCAGTTAAATCTCTCGAGCGTTGGAATTAACAGATATTTGACGAATTCATTTTTTTTTGTTATTGAAACAATTTAGCTTCACTACCGAGGAGCCAAAAATCTGACGTGAAACAATTAATATCAAAAGGGTGATTCTGGAAAGCAAAAGTAAATAGTACGTTTTAAAAAACTAAGAAAAATAAATGACTTGATGTTAACGTGAATACTTCTCATAATAATCGTCATTCTAGATTTGATCGTCGCTGTTTCATTTGTTTAGAAGGAATACTTGACACACTTGCCGCAATGATTGATTCTTCAAAATGCTATAAAGAAAGGAAGCTAAACTACTTATACTTAATTTTTTTTGATATCCTCAAACACGCATCTCGTAAGAAAAAGAGAGTATAAATCGATTTACTTGCTGTAGGTTTCGAGCATCAAATTTTCGTCCATTTTTCTACATCATGTATGCCAAAGAACGCATTTTTGCTGGTATGTGGTCAAGATATCACTAATTAAAATTATTCAAATTAAATTCAGATTAAAACATCTCGTGACAAAAGCGAGTTCAAGTTTGAATTAGAACTTGCGAGAAATACAATTAACAAGCAATATTTCAAGGTAAATCAATTATTTGGAAGATCTTTTCATATACGGGTTGGCATGTATCCGCCATACAAACTGGAAAAACCTCATCATCACAAGGTCAAGGCCTATCAAGCAACCAAAATACGAAAATTAACAAGGAACAACAAATCTTGTTTTCAACACCATTTTTCCATGTTCATAAAGTATAAATCCTACGATTCAATTCACGTAATCATGACATCTATTAAAGGGATTCAGTGATGCAGTCTGAGCTAAGAACATCTCTGATTGCATTGCATGAGCTCCAATTAGCTCGGTATTTGAGGAAGAGTGAAGTTCGGCTCCATCGACGAGTATTTCTAGCCATTCAACCTTTTTCATTCATAAAAGTACGAAGGTACCGTTACGATTCGATAAAGTTCGCATGTACCGTTTTCATTCCGTAAAGTACGTAGAAACCGTGTCTTTTCGACGTGTACGTCTTTACTGTTTCGATTCGGTTAAGTATGGAAGTACAGTACAAAGGTATCGTTTCGATTCGTTTAAGCACGAGTGTACCGTTTCGATTCGTTTAAGTACGAATGTACTGTTTCGATTCATTTAAGTCTGAGTGTACCGTTTCGACTCGTTTAAGTCTGAGTGTACCGTTTCAATTCGTTTAAGTGTGAGTGTACCGTTTCGATTCATTAAAGTATGACTGTACCGTACCGATTCGTTTAAGTGTGAGAGTACCGTTTCGATTCGTTTAAGTTGGAAGGTCTGGCACCAAATTTTGTTAGCTTGTTACTCGGCCACAAGCTTCTTAAGCTATGAGGCTAAGCCGGTAGCTCAACTAGAGCAGGGGAATGCTGTAATGGGGTTGCCATTACATAATTGATATTTAAGTCAGAAAATGGATTTTATAGAGTGAAACGGCCCCTAAAAGAGATTTGACGAAAGCAAATTTTGATGGGATAATTTTTATAATTAAATTTTTTAAAAAAGTGACAAAAATTTTAAATTTTTCAGGAAATAGCTTTTTTAATTAAAAATAATATAAATATATTTCATTCAGAAACATCTTTAATTAGTTTTTTTGAAATCACTTTTCGAAAAAAAATAATTTTTTAAAAAAAGTCAAAATTATATTATTTATATAACACAAATTTAATTTTTTTTAAAAAAAAATATATCATTAAAGATAAAAATAAATTAATATTTTTATTAAGGAAAAGTCGATTCGGTATAAATACCGAATCATGCAGGTTAACTAATAGTACAGTTAGTTTAAGACTTGATATAATAGTACAGTTAGTTTAAGACTTGATATTATTTTATTAGTTAGGTAATTACTAAACTATTAGCCGCTAGCCACCCATTTAATAAAAACTCTTAATTTTGCGTTCTAAACAACAAGTAAATATTTATATTTACTTTTAGGATAGGATTAGTTGTTATCAACTAATCCTACCCCTCTTGTATTGCGCGCTTCCTCGCACAACACAGTGTAAGCCCGTAACAGGATCAGTCCTGTTACACCTGGTAGCACTTTGTGGTCCGTCTTAACGACCACAGTTCCGTTCCGCTAGTCAACTAGCGGGGCGAAAATTAAGAGCCGCTCGGCATCAAGTCGTGAAACATGACGCCTGCCGAGCGAAAGAGAACGCTGGTAGAAATGGTTCGTTCCACAGTGGGAAACACACACTGTGCAACCGAAGGTTCCAACACGACGAAAGAATTCCGTGTTGATGAGAGTGAACTCACGATCGAGTGCAATCGTAACGTGGTGGGAACAGGCCACCCCGGAGTTGTGCTCACGATTGCACTCGATCGTGAGTTCACTCTCATCAACACGGAATTCTTTCGTCGTGTTGGGACCTTCGGTCGCACAGTGGGTTTTTCCCTGCGCGGACCGCACCTGAACCTGCAACGCATAGCGTTGAAGTGGTAAAGGCGCGAGTACCGCCCTTTACCGGCGAAGGGGGCGAGCCCCTTCGTAGATGGTTCGCAGAGGTGGAAGATGCCATCTCTGCGCAAAATATTGTTGACGAACGTCAACAGGCGTACTTCGCCACAACATGTCTGGGAGGCAGATCCAGGGCATGGGCGATGAGTCGCAGAGCCACTGATGACTCTGCGTTCCTTACTTATAAGGAATTAAAAGCTGCGCTAAAGCTCAACTTTGAAGCTCCAGAAATGGAGCTAAGTAGTCGGCAGGAGTTCATGGAACTCCGGCAAGGTAAGCTTGACCTTCAAGCTTACGCTCAGAAGACGCAATATTTGCTGTCAAATATTGTGTATGAGCTGGTGCCCCCTGCAATGCAGGTCACTGGCTTCATGAAGGGACTCAATGATGGTCCCTTCAAACAGAGTCTTTACCGGCACCCGCCAAAGACTACAGGATGCCATTGATATGAGCATCCGTGAGTAGTTCGCATGCGATAAGCGTCATCGCATGCTGGGTACAGCCGAAGAGCTCAACAACCATTCGCTTTTGACATGCCGCAACGGCATGTCAATAATCAGCAGTCAGGCAGACGAAGCTCAAACTTCGTCTCAAGAAACAGCCACCCGCGCCAGAGCATGGGCGGTGGAGGTCCAGAGCCGATGGACCTATGGGTTGCGGTTGCTTCGAACACGAAGCAACCGAAATTTAAGAAGAATATTCGCTGCAATCGATGCGCGAAAATGGGGCATTTTGCCCATGAGTGTATGGCACCGCGCCCGGTGTAGCCGGGTGCGTACACGCACGGTGCGGCTAGCGCACAGAGGAAGAATTTCCTTTAAGCGGCGTTCGCCGCTACTTAGCCGATACATCCTTATAAAAGGGCTTAGTAAGAGAGAACTCTCTTACTCGGGGCCAAGATTCCACTTTGGCTTACAAGTTAGAGTGAGCTAACGCCTTAACACAAGGCTACCATAATAAGGGGGTAGCTAAGGGAAGGATTTCCCTTACATTACAACACTCACTGCGCGCGCGACCGGTCGAGGTCGTGCGTCCTGCAGTCTTTTGAGTGAAATGCAAACTGAAGGTATATTTAATATGTAATTAGCCTAAATTAATTTAAACTAATGTAAACTATATGTAATACTAAGTAGAAATTACTAAATTCGTACCTAGCTAAAATGTAGTGTACACCACTTCTGTACTAACACGTGGCTGGCTGCCACGCCTCCACCAAGGGCTCCTGCCCTGATTGGTTAAAATAACCAATAGGTCTAAACATTTCGGACCGGTTAATACTGACCCCAACCGTAGTGTACTTACGTACACAATATAACTAAATGTAACCCTGTTACAAATAGCAGATAGATAGTTGGCTAGAGCATCGAACCAAACGTAGAGAACGTGCTCGGGATCATTGAGCGGGGGAATGCCATTTATGAAAGTGTTACGTGACGCTGACAAGTCTTATAAAGGCTCCTTTAAACGACACAGCAGCTTTTGTCGACGCACTTCAGGACTACAACACCTATAATGCAACGAGAAATACCTACAATGCAATAAGCAACACCCAATAATATGGCGACATCCGTACCACCAGTATGATGATGAAGGTGAGGTATATTAAGGTACGATCTCCGACCTAAGATATCCGTTCGACCGCGATCAAGTCGCTGCGCCGCTTACTTAAAAATTACGTTCCTGTAGTGCCTCGTACGACTGCTTGCCGCCGTTGAAGCAGTCTTGTTGCGGTTGCGCTCTCGCGCGCCGTCATTACCGGCCCTGAGTGTACCTCGCTTTCCGCGAGGAGCGACGTCTCTAGCCAGTGGTTGACGTCTTGGTCCATGACCTCTTCCACCGTGCGGACGAGGTGACGAGAAGTCGGTGTGAGCACCTGAGCGGATGCTCCAGTGTTCATCGCGATGTTGGCTGCTGTTTCCGCCATCTTGTTGTACTCGCGGTAGTGATGGGCCCAGCTGACGACCGCGACGTCGTCTGCGAGTGCTCTCGCCTCGCTATAGAGTGCTGCAAGCAGGGGCTTGAGCGGGGAGCGGTGCATTCGGATCTGCGAGATTACCATCGCACTGTCGCCCACTACGTGCAGTGGCACGAAGCCGCTCACCTTGGCTTGTCGGAGGCCCAGGACAAGTCCTCTGTACTCTGCAAAGTTGTTCGTTGTCGTCTTCGCGCGGTATGCCATGCTCGCGACCCACGTGATCGCCGCTGCGTGCGTTGGGACGTGTACTCGGAGAATCACCGACCCGGAACCACCTGGGCCCGGGTTGCCGCGAGATCCTCCGTCAAAGAAGAGCAGGTAGAGCACGTCTGGTTGTCCGCCTAAGGGCAAGGCCTGCAGTGGAGAGAGTTCGACGTGTCGTAGGAGAGCATCCGCGAGCGCCGATCTCATGAGAGCCTTCACCCGTACGTCCTCTCCGCCACCGGGTTGGTAAGTCGAACCGCGAAAGCGCGCGAGCACACGCCGTAAACTAGTCTGTGCGAGGGCTCGATGCGCTTCAGAAGACAAGGTTGGGTCATTCATGCGTCGGAGCCGCTCGGTCCAGATCTCGTGAGCCGTTGTTGCTACGGCAAAGCACAGGAGCTCGTTTGCGGCCGCGAAGACCACCTCTCGTGCCTCTTGGGTCTTCTTACTCTCTGCGAGCGTCGTTTGTGCTGCCTCCCACGCGTTTCTCGGTCGTTCTGGTAGCTCGAGAGCGAAGACCCAAACGTGGATGTCAGCATCGTCGACGCCGCCGAAGCGACCCCATAGCGCATAGATATGCTGCCAATGTTCGTTGCGCTGCAGTGCAGGTCCAGAGAACATGGCTGAAGGGTGCGTAGACGCCGTGAGGGCATTCGGGATTCGGGCACGATCTGTCCTGCGCTACCCAGTTCCAGAGAGTGAAGCTGTTGCTCTTGAGTCGATACAGCGTCCGTGTGACCTGAGGTAACGTTGCTCGCATTTTCCCTAACTCGATCCATTCGATTATGTCTGCTCCGCGGGAGACGACGCGATGATCGATCGCTGTCACGCGCTTGTCGCGTTGCTGTTCACCTTGTCGTTGTCGTCGTCGGGCGATGATCTTCTTCAAGGCTCCACGGCGTGGCCGCCATCGATGTTCCCCTTCCAGAGCTGCACTATGCGCGTGAAATCTGGGTGTGATCCAAAGAAGACAGGAGTGCCGCAAGAGTGGGTTGAAGCCGGTCGCACGCCGCCATGGAGTGCACTCGAGTCGTGTCGCACGGTTCGTCGGTATCGTAGTGCGATAGCGTCGTGCCACTGCAATCCAACGTCCATTCATGATGCTGGTGGACTTCATTATGATACGAGATGAGGGTGCCGCCCCCAGCCGGCCATCACAAGAGAGACGGGAAATTGTACGCCAGCGCGAGACAGAAACGACCGAAATTCCGTCGCTTCGCCATGGGCATCGTTGGCATGCTGTCTGTGGGTGTGAACCGCACTTCGCCGTACTCGATCCAGCTCGATGAGAGAGTGTCGCCAAGCGTTGCCTTGCCGCGGGCAAAACTTGCGTTGTTCAGCTTGTACCTGACTCCTCGTTGGTCAAGTAGCCACAACATGTTTGCCATTGACGCATGCTCCAGCCACCTCGTGTCGAAATGACCGTTACGAATGGTGTCCACGTCTGCAACAGGACTGATCCTGTTACAGGCTTACACGGTAGTTTGCGAGGAAGCGCGCAATACAATAGGGCAGGATTAGTTGGTAACAACTAATCCTATAATAAAAGTAAATATATTAATATTCACTTGTTATCTAGAACGCAAAATTAAGAGTGTTTATTTAATGGGTGGTTTAGAGGCTAATAGTATAGTAACTAACTAATTAATATAATAAAATCAAGTTTTTAACTAACTGTACTATTAGTTAACCTGCAAGATTCGGTATTTATACCGAATCGACTTTTCCTTCTTAGATTATACTAACTTATAATCTCTTATTTAAATTTCAGACAACGCGTCTGAAATTAAACTGTGATATTCTAACTTGAATATCAATTATGTAATGGCACCCCATTACAAAACCCCTCTTGGCCGCGTTCTTAGCCCTCTTTTGAGGGTCGCGAGGTCCCTTCCGTGCCCGTCCGGCACGTCGGGCCTCTTGAACCAAGGACGGTTCATTGGTGGTGGTTGCCTGTGGCAACCTGGAGGTATCACCCCTAGCGGGTAACGGTGGCGCACGAGTTAGTGCGTTTTCCCCACGTGTGGGGAATGGGTTGGATGACTGATAGCGCCGTTCGGCGCTATCAACATGACCAGCCGTTGGGGAGAGCTCCCCAAGGGCGTCCACTTCCGAGTTGTCGGAATAGTTTGCGTCCATAGCACCGCTGAAGGTGTACAATGGACAGCCAGAGGTACTGGCGTTGGAGTTCTCCAACAAGATTTTGATTATTGCGTAAGCAATAGTTTTGATGGGGTAGGATGTAACGGGGTTACATTCGGGTAACACTGAGTGTTGGTGTACATGAGTACACTACGGTTGAGGTCAGTATTGACAGAGTTGAAAGGTTTCGAACATTTGGTTATTTTAACCAAACAGGGCATGGGCCCTTGGTGTGGTGGTGTGTCAGCCATCCACGTCTCAGTACACAGGTGTGTACACTACATTTTAGCTAGGTACGAATTAGGAATATTCTACTTAGTATTACATATAGTTTATATTAGTTTAAATTAATTTAGGCTAATTACATATTAAATATATTCACTTTACAAAAATACTTAAGACTGCCAGGCGCGCGACCACGCCCGGTCGCGTGCGCAGTGAGTATTGTAGCCTAAGGGAGTTCTCCCTTACGCTACCTCCCTTTATAAGGGAAGTATTGTTACGAGGGGTTAGCGAAAGCTATCTGTAAACCACCCCGGGAATCTTGGCCCCGAGTAGGAGATCTCTCTCCTACTAAGCCCTTTTTAAGGGAGTATCGGCTAAGTAGCGGCGAACGCCGCTTAAAGTAAAGTCTTCCTCTGTGCGCTAGCCGCACCGTGCGTGTACGCACCCGGCTACATCTGGTAGCACTTGTAGTCAATCCAACACCTGTGTTGGTGATCAACATCCTCTGCAAGGGATGGATCCGGACGATTGGGGTAAGCTAACCCCCGTCCAACAGGAAGCCTTTAAAGGCTGTTACCCATATTGGGTGAGGATGGCATGCGCCATCTAGTGGAGCATGGCCTCGAAGCCGTGCGTGAAAGGGTGAATGCCCTTATCGCCCATGGGGCGAGTCTTCGCGGGAGTTATCCCGCGTCTACGGGGGTTCGCCCTCCGATGTCCTTTAAGATAAAGGAATCCACCGGCGAGAAAGGTGAAAACCTTTATGTGTGGCTTCGAGAGGTTGAAACCGCATTCGCAACCGCGAAAGTGATCGAGGATCACCTGCAAGTGGGACTTGCACTTACCCATATTACGGGCAAAGCCCGTACATGGGCGTTTACGTGTCAGGATTCGGTCACGACCGTGTTCCCGAACTGGGGAGTCCTTAAGCGAAAGCTTATGGACAGGTATTCAACGCCTGATCTGGTTCTCCAGAATCAGCTGGCGTTTTTGAGGTGCCGTCAGGGCAATAGGGACTTGGAGACATATCTCCAAGGACTGAAGACCCTGTTGGCAGGGATGTACGCGAAAGCGTATTCGGACGATGTGTCCATCCCCGTCTTCATGGGAGGCCTGAAAGAAGGGCCAGCACGTTCGGAACTGTTCCGCAGCCGACCCCAATCCCTGCGGGAGGCGTTTAAGATGGCGTTTAACGCCGAGAGGAACTTTCGTTCCTCTAACTGGGTACTGAACCCATGGACCTGAGTCAGGTCGAAGCGGAGGAGAAACCTTCCGCTAAGAGTCACTCTGACTCTTTTTCGCAGAGCTTCGGGGCGGAGCTCTTAGCTATGTTGAAGCGGCGTGGGCCGCTAAGGTTCTTCCTATGTGGAAGCGTGGATTATCTGCGGAACAGATGTCCAAAAAATCCCCAGCGAGATAGTCGCTGGAAGGGTCCGAGGGCGGTAAAAAGGCCCTCGTCCAAGCCGTCGGGAAACAGCGGCTCCCAATAGGTGCGGGGCGCCTTACTGGGGGACCCCTCAGTGATGTTAATCCCCAGGGTAGGGGACGACAGCACAAATCCCCGAGGGAAGCGGTGCTTTGTAGCACCGAGTTGGTGTACCAGCCAGGTTTGCTGGTAGTCCTTACGGACGTGAAGGCTTTGATAAGCCTTGGAGAGTCTTGATATACTCTGGAGCGTCTGACAATTATATCAGACGGACTTCTGTTGAGAAGAGTCGGCTGTATGCCGAAGCCCTAAAGGGACATTCTCGTGACGTTGTCACGGCCCGTCTAGCGACGGGCGTATAGGTTTCTGTACCCAAGGTCCCGATTGACCTTAAGCTGAAGTTTGCAAACTTCGATAGCTTAGAACGTTGACTAGTCCTTGATTTGGACTCATTCTGGGCATGAAGTGTCTGGAACGCCATGAGCCATGGATAGACTGGAAGTCTAAGCTCATTGGCTCAACGCACCCGCGATCGGGTGAAGCATTGGCGAGTCATCAACCCACCTTTGCTCGATCGCAAAAGCGATTCTGGCGTGAGATTCCAGAGATTGGGATGTCTGAAATGATCATTCCCAATGGCGTTAAGGAAGAGTTCCTTAACGAGGGGGATTCGGCGGTTAATCCCCACGCCGTGAACGGCGAGACTGGTGAGTTACCTGTGGTAACTCCAGTGGTGCGGGTAGAGACCCCTGTGGTTAAGCGCGAGGCGCTTTCAAGCGAAGAGACCCGAAGTTTGTCTCTTTCGCACGTCGGAAATGATTCCGACTACGCCGTTATAGATGAGACCGGCGAGGCACCGGTGGTAGTGGTAAATACCTCTGTGGATAGGCGCGTGGCGCTTCCAGTAGATGGGGCAATTGACTCCCCCCATCTGGGTCTCGGGATGAGTCCCAAGGCCAGTAGTCAGCAGTCCTATCGGATGCTGAATAGTGTGACAGGTATTGGCACAGAGGGCGTAAGCCTGGAACGGTTGCCTGGGGTAAGCGAACTGTTGTCGTTGGAGGTGTAGCCGGTGCGTATACGCACGGTGCGGCTAGCGCACAGAGGAAGGTTTTCTTTAAAGCGGCGTTCGCCGCTACTTAGCCGATACGCCCTTATTAAGGGCTTAGTAGGAGAGAGCTCTCCTACTCGGGGCCAAGATTCCCGGGTTAGTTTACTCTAGCCTGTACTAGTGCCTTAACGGGAAGGCTCCCTTACAAAGGGTGTAGCTAAGGGGAGGGCTCCCCGTACGCTACGGCACTCACTACACGCACGACCGGTCGAGGTCGTGCGTCTGTACTACGGAGTGGAAAGTGAACTGAATATATATTTAATATGTAATTATTTAAACTAATATAAACTATATGTAACACTAAGTAGAATATTACTAATTCGTACCTAGCTAAAATGTAGTGTACACACCTGTGTACTGACACGTGGATGGCTGACACCACCACACCAAGGGCCCATGCCCTGATTGGTTAAAATAACCAAAGGTTCGAAACCTTTCAACCCGGCCAATACTGGCCTCAACCGTGGTGTGCCAATGTACACCAACACTCAGTTTTACCCAATGTAGCCCCGTTACATCCTTCCCCATCAAGACTATTGCTTACGCAATAATCAAAATTTTTGTTGGAGAACTCCAACGCCAGTTTGTAATGGGGCGCCATTACTTAATAGATATTCAAGTTAGAATATCACATTTTAATTTCAGACGCGTTGTCTGAAATTCAAATAATAGATTATAAGTTAGTATAATCTAAGAAGGAAAAGTCGATTCGGTATAAATACCGAATCTTACAGGTTAACTAATAGTACAGTTAGTTAAAGACTTGATATTATTATATTAATTAGTTAGTTACTATACTATTATCCTCTAAAACACCCATTAAATAAACACTCTTAATTTTGCGTTCTAACAGATAAGTGAATATTGATATATTTACTTTTATTATAGGATTAGTTGTTACCAACTAATCCTGCCTTAATTGTATTGCGCGCTTCCTCGCACAAATACAGTGTAAGCCTGTAACAGGATCAGTCCTGTTACACATGGTAGCACTTTGTGGTCCGTCTTAACGACCACAGTTCCGTTCTGCTAGTTAACTAGCGGAGCGAAGATTAAGAGCCGCTCGGCATCATGTCGCGAGACATGTCGGCTGCCGAGCGAGAAAGAACGCTGGAAGGGGTGAATAAACACTTCCCTCACTTCACGTCGCGTAGTAAAGACGCGACGGTAGAAATGGTTCGGTCCATGGGGACCGACATCATTACCTTCCTCAATAGTAAGTCTCCGGAGGA
>JAPDHQ010002449.1:0-10554 GCA_026184515.1 Peronosclerospora sorghi
GTCCTTTGATAAGATCAGAAAGCTTTTCCCGGTACTGTGGCGCCACGTCTCGACATCGCTGAGAAATCGGATTGGCATCTCCAACGTCAATATCGCAAATCGCACCACGGGCTGCAGGTGGTAAGGCATTGCCCTTTCCTATCAGCAGATGTCTTTTCTTCCATATGATATTCTTCAACTGCTCGATCTGGTCTGGACTGTTAAGGTCTTGATCACCCACTTGTAAATCATCCATTGTAACTTCGGGAGAGTCGGCAGACACTTCAGGGAGGACTGCCATTTGGCTTTCCAGCTCCTGAATGTACTGTTCCCCGCCTTCATGTATACATACTTGTTCATCTTCTGGGGTGATATCACCTAGACCATCTGGACTGGCTGAACGCCCCTGGTCTTGATCGACGGGCTGTCCTTCACTGATATCGGTCTGATTAGGAATACCGTCATGGTCCGACCTAGCAACTTCATGTTCCCCTTCTTCCGTTTCTTGCTCCGCTGTCGCCTGGTCTTGTGCTGACACCACGTTGACTAGCCTCGGCTCGTCTACTTGATGGTCCACCGTTCCTGGTGACTGCGGCGCCGTTCTTCGGACCAACATCTTTTTTGGGGTGACATAACTTGGTCTTTCCACTAAAGGTGAGGTATCCTCTTCCACCGACCCATCATCGCTGATAAGATCGGTGGTCGATTGGTACGCCAGGTTTTGCCACTCGACATACCGCCTCGACCCAATCGAGACGAACCCCATCTTCCTTGGTACATTCCCTTCTTCTAACCACATGCCGACAATAGTGTTATTGTCCAGTGTCAGCGGCTTGTCACCGATATTGGTAACACGGACAAAATCACGTCGACTAGCACTCTTTACGAAGGTCAAGACCCACCGATCGCCCCTGGTCAGCCATAACTTTCTCGAACGAAAACCTTTCTCGACCGGGGTATCGGCAGACCGACCGACTGGGATAGTGAGGTCTTGGTCCCACCGGACCAGATCGGTATACGAACCATACAGAGATCTTCGACCAGCCAACTGGACCTGGACCTCATCCGGGAGTGTAAGCACTCCATGTGACAGGTCTAGGCAAATACCAGCTGGGACCATGAAATCCGTACCTAGTAAAGCGTCTTGACCAGCCAACTTGCCAACCCAAGCGCTGAAAAAGTAGACCAGCGATCCCGACAAAGTAATTTTCACACGCGTTCTTCCTTCGGTCACATAAGAGTTTTCGCCGATCCCGACGCATTCTTGTCTCTGGGTATCGTCTATACAACATCCGACCTTACGAGCAAAGGCGGAGTCGATTATCGAGACTTCAGCTCCAGAGTCGAACAACATCGTCGCCTTCTGGTTATTAATCTTGCCACAGGCTTTCGCCTGCTTGAACCATTTATCAGGCGCGTGATACTTCCAGTATCCGCGGGATTCTCCAGGCAGAAAGTCCAACTGCATAACCACCTTGGTCCGGGAGTACTCATCGGTCTTCAGACTGTAGACCGGATGGTCTCGGTTGACGCAATTTGGAATAAAACGTGTATTGTCGGTCTTATCCTCGTTGCCGACATATGCATAGATGTGAACCGTAGAACGCTCGGCTCGATCCAGATTCCAACCTGGCGTGCGTTCTAGTTTAACATCTTTTCCGCGTCCGGCGGCAGCATCCCCGCGTGCTTGTCCGGCACGTACCACTTGCGTATCATGTTAAAAAATTCTTCAATCTTGCAGTGGCCGGCCTCGTGGATCTCTCCACATGACTTGCATACGAAGAGGCAGTGGTCCGTCGGGTGGCCGCGTCTCTCGCACTTCTTGCACACCATCTTCTTCCAGCAGTTTGGACCATCATGTTTGCTCGACCCACAGTGGGAGCACTTCTGACGAGGTCGGTCTGGATCGGAATTGTTTCCGTTCCTTCCCTTCCGGTCCACCTGATCGGACTTCGACTTGGTCTTCGGGGCAGGTCCCGCAAAATAGACGTAACGATACTGGTCTTCATCCGATGACTCCTGGATGGATGGACTTCCACTTTCCCCTTCTGACCCCGTACTGTCATCAGCTACAATTGCCTTGACCGCTCGGTTCGGTCTGGTCCAAGGTCTCTTGACCGGATCGGTCTGGGTCTTGGAACGATAGCGACCTGATCCACCAGCGGTCTTTGCTCTCATACTTCGCGACTGTTGTAACGTCCGCAGGGTCTGTTCGACTTCGCCCGCATCCTTAAGACGCAGTAGAGTAAGCTGGTCCGCCAGTTCTTGATCGTCAAGGGTACTAATATAGTGACCCACATGTACTAAGGCGGCACCGTTCGGCGGGTTATTCTCTTTGATTGTTATGCCGGCGCGAAGTGCAGACACGTTCAACCGATGCAAATACTAGATCGGTGTTTCGTCGGCCCCTTCTGCATATGGTGGTACTTACAGGCGCTTGAAAATCCGGAGTTACAATATTGACCTTCAAACTCCGCACATAACAGGTCCCAGTCAGACCGGACGCCCCGACCCAACTGTTGAATCCAGTTCGCAGCCGGTCCTTTTAACAAATCCCGGAAGATTAAACAACGTTCGATTTTTGGGGTCTGGTCTCGCAGGAACGCAGACTTGACCCGACTGAACCAAGACCGGGCCTGGTCTTCATCAGCATCCTTGACGGTGAAGTCCTTGAGGTCGGTCGTCGCGGCCATACGGATGCGCGGAATCGCAGCAGATCCAAAGTCATAGGCAGTAGTGGAGGCTAGGTTAGCCTTGCGCACCTTGCCTGCGCCTGTACCATCTGACCCACCATGGTCGTCAAGACCGCCGACCGACTCCATATCACAGTCACTTGTTTTGCTTGGTCTACGCGGTCTTGCCGGTTCAGACCGATCCGGTCAAGAGACCCTGGACCAGACCGACCCTAGCGGTCAAGGGGCTTGCGCCTTCCCTTGAAGGTTGGTTTATCACTTCTAATAGGCTTATCCATAGATGTTACCGATTCCATATCCACATCTTTGCAAACATTGACACCTTGACAGGTAGACCGGTCTTGGACATGTGGGCGCATAGGTGGTCTAACCCGTTCTTCCATGAAACGTTGCATCATCGTCTCAAACATGGCTTGGACGTTGGCTGGCGTCATGGGCAACGTGTTGATACCCTCCTTTTGCGGAACTGAGGCCTGTGGGGCTTGCTGGAGCCCCGACTGGCAAGCAGCCCCTTGCTGCCGCATGTCCCTTTTTTGTTCAGACCGGGCATGGTACACCCCCATGGTCATCCGCTCGACACCGGTCTCCAACTCTGATGAGCTGTTAGAAGCCGGTGGAGACTGGTAGATCGATTCATCATCGGAACCAATGTCAACAAGCTCTGTGGAGGCTTCGGCGACCTTCATTGCCGTGGTGGGAGTTGGGCGGCGAACCGCCCCCACCAGTGGCACCAACCGGTCGTGGAGGTCCGACATCGACGCCTCCAGTCTCCAAGCATCAAATTCAAACAATTTATTGACACCGGCGGGGTTCTGCATTTTAATGCCAACCTCCGCCAACATCGCCACCAAATTCTTGACGAGCAGTAATGGTCGATCACTCTGGATCGGCTCGGTAGTGGGACCGAGAAGACGGTCGGGGATATGGAGGTCCAACAACCGAAAGACCTGGTTCTGGCGAACAAATCGCTTCAATTCAAAAACATAATACATCTTGTCCAGGTCTTGTTCGGTGATAGCCTCATCCCCGACCTTCGACTTTTCTTCGAAGTCGTCTTCGTCGGGTGGCATTCCAAGCCCTTTTCTGGGCACCTTGGGTACTTTGGGGACTTTAGGGAGGTATACCGGATCGTTCCAGTCAGCCTCCAAGTAATTTTCATCTTTTAGTTTCCCATCAATTTTTTCATTCATATACATAGGATCGGGACCAAGGTCCTGATCCTTTCCGGAACTATAGCAAGACCTGCTATAGTACCGATCGGCTCCGGTGGGAGCCTTTTGGGGAGGAAAAAACTTATTAATCCCGATCTGGTCCTCCACCAGGCCAGATTGGACATCGCCATCTTTATCAACAACGAGAACGTAAAGCGATAGCCTTTCCTTACGTCCTCTCCAGAACGACTCCATATTCAAATCATTCAAATCTTCGAATCCAATTTTTGATGGAATATCAGCACGGTGATATCCACGATCACCAAGTGATCCGGGCACGCGCACCATTGTGGTGGAGTCAAGTTCGAAATCGAAAACATTAGCATCGATAACCTGACTACCACCATCGCGCCAAGCTTTCCAACTTTGGGAGGGGGTACTCCTCGGACCACCACTCGAGATCTGGTCCAATCGTCCGCTGCAAGCAGACGACCGGTCGTCATCAGAACCCACTTGGTCCGATTGTTTAGTGTCCATCTCACCTTGTGTTACCGATGGAATGGGCTAGTTACACACTCGGTGGATCGGGATCGCAGATTGGATCGAAGCGGTCTTGAATATAGAAGACTGATCTGGGTAGGTATCTCTGGGGCGGAACTCTTCACCCCAGACACAAACAGACCAAAAACACTTCCAAGAGATAACTTCCAATAGGTCGATCGTCCAAACGATCAAGACCTGACCAATACGAAATAATAGAGGGTAGACCGACCGTTCCGGTCTAGCCCCTGACCAATACGAAATAAGACCAAAACCGGTCTAGTTTCCAACCAATATTCAAACAAGCCAATATGTCCGCGTAAAGACCCAATATGCTCGTGAAACTCCACAAACGATATCTCCACGCCAAGACCAATCCAGTGAATAGCACGTTCCAAACGTACTTGAGTTGAGGTGTTGAGATCGCCAAATCGTACTCCCGTCGAGGGACTTCCGGTAGGCCAAAGTGCGCGTGCGGCGCTTCCAGACCGGGTATAATGGGCGAGAGGGGATAATTCGACCCTCTGCCCCCAAACACTCCGCGGCGGGCGGAGGCGACTAGTGTACGAAAAGGGAAGAACGGCGACCCCTAGCTGTGGTGTGAACCAAGACCAGAAGAGGTTTCAGACACTTATCCGAAAGCTAAAAAATTTCCTTACTTAAAGGTATAACCTCTGTCCTAAAAGGTAAACCACAACCAAAAGCTTCTTACTTGGAAAAACCACAACTAAAATACTACTACCCTATAGTCCCGAAATGTACCCCCACAAAAATATGTAAAATATCCAAAGTCGGGTGACTCACCAAAACTTGCGTTCTTGACACTTCTTGAGTCTGATAGGCTGAAAAGCCCCCCTTGTTTAAACCAATCCGAAATTAGACCAAATGCCTTGACGAAACTTGACCAGAAACGTGCCAAATTTTGGGCACGCTTCTCCGCACCTTGGTTGATGCCGATAGGCAGTCCGGCGATGATGTTGACCAGCTCTGACACATTTTGAAGGAGCTGATAAGCGCGCGCCATGAGCTGTCCCGTCTGGAGGCTCATCAGTCCCATCTCTGGGATCAAATTGCACTTGTTCGTTGGCAGCAGCTGGACGGACAGTTTGACGCGACTTCACTGCGCATGCAAGGCGACGACCTCGCGCGACGCATTGCCGAGTTGCAAATTGCGATTCAACACCAGACCGGGGAGGTACGTTCCTGTCAAGACAGGTCCGACGCTTGGACGCAAGACTCGGGTTGTCGTCAGGTGGCACTAGACCAGTGCCGCCAGCGCTTGATGAACTTGCTACCTCCGTGTTCGACTGCTTCCTCCAGCGTAGATTGGTCCGCATCGGCAACCTTAGTCGCCTCGGGGTGAGACCAAGACCGCTTGAAGCAGGACCAAGACCGCTTGCAGCAGGACCAAGACCGCTTGCAGCAGGAACAAGACCGACAGCGTTCATTGGCTGATATTCAGCAGTCTGAAATTACACCAAAGTCAAAGAAGCGCACGGACGCGCCGAGTAGCTCGAGGGCGCGGGGCACTGCGCGCGGACCCGGAATCAGGTGGAAGCGTGCAGTGTCCCATAAGCGAGCCAAGACACAGGCTCTTCTCATGGACTCGGACTCGGACACGTACGACATCTACAGCCCCTCGGAAAGTCGAGCGCCCTCGCGCCGTACTGCAAGTCGCATCCAGCACACAGGGGTCTCGTCTGAGGAGGACTCCAGCGAAGGGTCCGGCGATTCCGAGTTCATGATCCCCATCCAGTCCAAATCACAAACTAATTTGCGTGACAGTTTCGTCCAAGTGGCGTCGAAAGTGGGGTCAGAGCAGAAGACCGGTCTGCCAAGTGACGCTGCACCAGTATCAACATCCGCGACGCCGGCGCCTTCGGTTCTCCCCAGGATATCCGGACTTCACAAGTACGCCCTATTAAAGAACATGGCGCTTGACACCAGCTCCCTTCCGCCGCGGACGTTTGAAGTCACTTGGCCGTGGTCGTCGGGGCAAATCGGCTGTTTATGCCGGTCTACCCTGACCAAGCAGCTTCTGGCCCGGTCTTTCTCTCGTCCGGACTCCTGGCTTTTTCCACCGGCGAAGAAAACCCCTGCCGCGTCTGCATGGAGGGCGGACCTGATTACGTCGGCGCAGATCTCCCGCCTTTATGGCGATGAACCATGGAAAATCTTCGAACACTCCAAGATAGGACTTGTGTTCCACTTGACTTCATGGATCGGCACTTTGCTAGGCCGGGTGAAGAATTTAACAGTATCCACGGCCAAGCAATTTGGGAAGCGTCACACTACTTGGTGCTTCCTCCCGACCGGGTGCGACAAGATCCGGGCCTGGCGACATTCCAGAGCAAGCGCAAGCGACGTCGAATTCGAGCGGGCGAGGCTTGGCAATCCCGGTGCCAGTACATTTTGGACGGTATGCGAGCTCGCGAGTGTGACGTCGAAGTGTTCTTGTACCCGGTGTTCCTCCACATGCCAAGGCGTCGCGTTGAGAAGACCAGACTGCAGGGCGACGACGGCACATGGTACCCCGGTCTTGATTTCGCTGAGCCGGTCGCGGACCTCAAGGATGCTTTGGTCCAGCTTGACCGGAAGGACCCCTGGCTTAACCAGTTTCAGGATCAAGTGGAACATCATCCGTCAATGGTCATCGGACGTCTGTGGGGCGATAGCAAGTGAAGTCGTCGGTAGTCGACCAGATAACTCGTAATACATGTCATCATTTCTTTTCATATGTCCGATCGTCAAATCACTTGAACTAATTTTACCACTCTCTCCATAGTTGCACCGAACACGTTATCGTAAACAATTCCACTCCCATCACGAAAAATAGTCATCACATTCATCATTCCGCTATTCCAATCCGTCACAGTTCATCACAATTTCACATCAACTCCGGACCTTCCACATCTTCACACCGGTCTAGACCGACCGATGCTACTGCGTGTCTTGGTCTTGGTCTTCATGGGTCTGCATCACTGCGAAGCGATTACGGCTGCCTCGTTCTCGTTCGAACTCTCGTAGTAGTGCTCCACAGTTCAGGTCGGACTCGTCGACCCAAGTTGATTCATCATGGTCCTTCCATCGGACCAGGTACTCTCGGTGAGTCCGACCGAACCTGGTCTTCTTGGTCGACCGAACATCCAAGACCTTCTCCACTTCAAACTCGTCTTCCTCTAATGGTCGTTTCCAACTGTCCTCCGGCAGTAACGCTTCATCGAAATCAAATCTCTTTTCTTCGTCTACCATACAGGAAGTTTTGGGTCGATCAGGAAATTCTCGGACCAGCTTCAACTTGGACACATGCACGATCGGGAAGACCTTGTAATCTGTACCAGTTGTTACTAGACGGGCAGCGTGCTCACCAAATATCTCGGCAACACGGAAAGGGCCGTGCCACATGTGAGCCAGCTTCTTCGCATAGCCCTCTTTCACTCGGTCTAGGTATAGCCATACCCTCGCCCCTGGTTCTATACCGTGGGGTCGGACCTGGTCATTGGTCCGGTCTGCCCGGTCTTGTGTGGCCTGACGCAGCTTTTCGTTGACTACTTCTTTTGCATGCTGGTAGTGTTTCTGGACCTGCATGCGCCAGAGTCGAGCATCGCGATCACGGGTCCGGGTGCAACCGATAGGTATCGCAGCTTCCAATGTCGACCGAGGGTCCCATCCATATTCCAGATAAAAAGGCGTTTCTCCCCGGACCCGATCGGTCGACGAGTTGAGTGCAAACACCAGCCTTTCAGCATACTCGTCCCAATCCCGCTGGTCTGGGTCAGCAACGTACATCTTGATCGCCCTCGTTATGGTCTGCACCATGCGTTCCGCCGGTCCATTTGCTTGCGGACGATATGCCATCGTCGCACTCTGTTTCTGGCCCAGCATGTTATTGAACGAACGGAACACCTCGGCCATAAAACCGGGTTCCCGATCGTGCCTGATGAACTCGCTGGCGCCGAACCTTCGGAACACACATTCTTCGTAGCTCTGGGCGATCTGCTCCGCAGACCGAGATGCACTTGCCTTCGCAATAACTAGACCAGTGAACAGGTCTACCAGATCAGCAGCTCAGAGTTGCCGCGCGTCGATCTAGGCAGTGACGGTATGTGGTCCATCGCTATGACCTGGAAAGGGTAGGTAGCTTCGATATTTCCGGGCGATCGCCCCTTGATTACCGGTCTACCCTTTCCGGTCTCGCAATCCGTGCAACAGCCCACATATTTCTGCACACTGCGGAAAAGACCTCTCCAGTGGAAGTGGGACCTGATCTTGTGATAGGTCCTGCCTATGCCCTGATTTCCCCCTTCTAGACTCACGTGATAGTGATGAAGGACATCCGGCTGCAGCAACTCGGGGATCACTAATTTCGCCAGTCGGTCCCGGTCTGCACTGTCTTGGTCGGCATCGCGGCAGTAATACAATAATCCATTATCATCCACTTCGTAGCTATCCGCGATCTTGATGCACTCTTTCGCTTGATCGTTCGTCAACTTGGACAGTTCACCACGCAGGTAGGTCTTCAGGTTCATAATCCATTCTTCTTCGTCTTGCGCCTTGAGGATCCGTTCCATCCTTAACTGTTGCACTGCGTATTCGTTCAAACTTTCCTTCGGGAACGGTCGGCGAGACTTCTGAGCTTTCGATCTAGTCGCGAACATCACATGCACCTGGTCCGGAGCGTTCTTGGGTCCAATCATCTCGGGGAGCCTGTTCATATTCATCAATTCATCAAGAAAGGCCTCCTCGGTGATCGTAGCCCCGGTCTGGTCTCGCATGGCCTTGGTCGCGAGGTAGTCGGCGGTTCTGTTCCAGTCCCGTTTCACGTGCAACAGCTCGTGATTGGGACGGTCTTTCAATGCCTTCATTACCCGATCATTTAGCGTCCTTAGTCGAGGGGCCTTGCAGTCGATCTCTCCGGTGATCTGCCTGATCACTAGGTTGGAGTCACCACATATGATGACTCGCCCCTTCTCTTGCGACGACAGCAGGTCCAAACATAGAAGTAGACCTCGCGACTACGCCTCGTTAACCGTAATATCCGGCGTGAAATCGGCAGCGGCTGAAACTATAGACCATTGTAGCAACTTCCACAATATGGCACTATAGGCGCCGACCTTCTTCTTCACGCTTGCCGATCCGTCAAAACTTAAGACCAAGAGCTCTTCGTCATGGTAGACGGTTGGTGGCGGTCTCGAAACTGACTGCCGAGGTTGCTTCCTCGGGGCAATCGCTATCAATGCCTCGTCCACTTCAGACCGAGGGGTGATACTGGCAGCTAATGTGCCAATATCTCTTCCTCGCCCCCGGTGCACATAACGACCTCGAGGGTCCACTGCGACAAGACCGCCGACCATCTGCCTAGACGACCGTCCATCCCATTGGCTGATAATAGCCAGGACAAAGTAGACCGTCTTGACAGGACCTTTATAGGTCGGCCGACCAGCAGGTTGTAATACACATCCAGAATTCGTAGCAACGCCAGCACTTCTTTCTCGACAATTACGTAGTTCACTTCATTTGGTTTTAGCGTCCGGCTCGTAAACGTGACTGGATGATACACACCATCGTGATCTTGTACTAAAGTGGCCGAGATAGCCCACTTACTGGCATATACGATAATGGTCGGCACTTTTTCGGGAGCGAAATGCTTGAGAATCGGTTCCGTCGCCATCTTAACCTTCAACATACCAAAGGCAAACTGTGCACGCTTCATATGGTCTTCGGCCTCCACTTGCGGACAATCTGCAGCAAGACCAGAGTCGGCGCCCCCATGTAAAGTTGCCCGGTCTTCTTCGCGCAACATATGGTAGTCCACTTCCCGGAGCTCATACAACACATCCGCGTAGATAGCAAAATCTTCGATGAAGCGGCTGTAGTAGTTTAAACTTCCTAGGAAGTACTGCATTGCCTTCAGAGACTTGGGAAACGGGAGGTTGCTTAACGAATCGAGGTCCTTAGGATTAGCCTTTAGACCATTGTTCGAGACCATATGGCCTAAATAGGCGACCTTGGACATACCCCAAAAGCTGTTTATGGCACTGATAGATAGGTTCCAGCGGTCGCATGTCTCCAACAATCGTTCAACCTTCTCGCACAGATCGTTCCATGACGAGGCAGGTATCAGAATGTCGTCGATGTACGACCGCCTCCCTAGAACGGACGGTCTTCTTTCCCGATCGGGTTCACCCTCT
>JAPDHQ010002462.1:0-14529 GCA_026184515.1 Peronosclerospora sorghi
CAATGCCATTCGACATCTTTCTTAAGTAATTGAGAAAGAGGTCGTATCAACCCAGCACAGTTGCACGAATACTTGTGCAAATATGTTTCCAACCCAAGGAACTTTCGAAGTTCCTTAACGTTTTGGCGTAGGCCATTCAACGATCACCCTGATCTTTTCTGGATCAGAGCGCACCCCGTTCTTGCCCACAAAGCATCCAAGAACGGTATCTCAGGTGCACCAAAGGTGCATTTCTTCAGATTTACATAGAGATTATGCTTACGCATAAGCTCTAACACTCGACGTAGATGCTCCCTATGGACATCTACATCGCTTTTATCGTGTTCACCCTTACTATGGATGAACACGTCATCGAAATAACTCGGTGCGAATTCTCGCACCGGGCGTAATAGATGCGTTACGCATCTGTTAAACGTAGCAGGGGCATTTCGAAGCCCCTGTGGCATAACAAGCCACTCCCAAAGCATGCCGCTTGCGGTGCTTACTGCCGTGAGAGGAATCGACTTCTCACGCATTAGGATTTGATAAAATCCATCTCTTAGATCGAGAGCACTAAAGATGGTGCTCCCGCACATGCCATCTATGATGACATCCTTCCGCGGTATCGATGTCTGTGCCGTTACCTTCGCTGCGTTCAGCTTGTTGTAAGCGTGAACGATTCTCCACCCACCTGTGAACTTCTTCACACAAAAGTTGGGGGTAGAGTGCGGTGAGGTAGACTCCCGCACTTGGCCTGATTTACGACGAGCTTCGACGAACTCGTCGATCGCTTTTACCTGATCACGCGACAACGGCCATTGCCACGTAACACAATACTTCGTGCCTGGCACGAGGTCAATATCATGACGAGTTCCCTTATCCTTAGGGAGCTCGCTAGGTACTTCTTCTGAGAATACGTCAGCGTATTCCCGAAGTACCTCATAAAATGGGGAGTTCGCTTTAAGCGACTCCCAGCTCTGCGCTTCAAAGCGCTGAGCTTTGGTTTGATCATTGGGAACCTCTTTCCCAATGTTTTGCACTTGTAATGTGGATATTCGTTCACGAATATCCACTACATCATCTGTTGCTACAATAATACAGATCTGTTCGATCTGATCATCGTGCAAGTTTCTCACAAACTTCTTCCAGCTTAGCGCTGGAAGAGCCATCACCTCCGAACCTTCTTTTGGAGGGTGTTCCATCAACAGAGACTGGGTAGATAATCCGGTCTCCGTTTGCGTCAAGACGTTGATCGTCTCGACGGAATTGTCCATTCAATCAGACGCACTCGTATTATTGACTTCTACACGGTGATTACGATTTACCGTGTGCGAATACTCATCATCATGGTGGCCACTGCCTACCATGGAATTTTCTTGGCGATCAGATGTTCTCGTCTGATCGGCCGCCTGTTCTGCGACACGGTGGTCTTTATCACCCGTGTGCATGGCTAACGCAACGTGGTGGGCACTGGTCACCACGGAGTTGTGCTCACGATTGCACTCGATCGTGAGTTCACTATCATCAACACGGAATTAATTCGTCGTGTTGGAACCTTCAGTCGCACACTGGGTGTTTACCACTGTGAAATACTATTTCATTCTCACGGTGGGTGTTTCCCACCGTGGATATCACTTCATTCTCACGGTGGTCTTTATCACCCGTGCAATGTTTCTCTCCAACCCGCAACGACTCTTCTGTTGCGTGTGGTAGTCCCTCTGGACTCTCACCAGCGGAGGTACCTTCCGCTGATCGTGTCAGAACAGACCTGGTGGTGCCATCGCTATCCACCAGACTGTCTGACGCTGCTGTTGTATCCTCTGATACAGCGGGATTACACACAGGGTGATCAGATCCTGTGGGTCCGCCGCAGTCGATCGACAGGTTAACCCAGTCGATCGAAGGTTTAAACTTGGACATCCATGGGATTCCAAGTATAACATCGAACTTGTCATCTAAATCGAGGACGATGAATTCATCCTCGAATGACAGTTCATTCAACTCGAAGCGTTTTTTAATCACACGCTTTGGAATAGTCACGGTTGCACCTGTTGCTAACCGGACTGACAACATACTTCGTGGAGTTTCTACCTCCACGAAGCCCAACAGCGTTAGACTCTGAGTTCTAACAAAATTGTTTGACGCTCCTGTGTCAAACAAAGCTCGCATGGGGACATCGCTCCCGTGCGGCTTAACCTCCAGGGTGATAAGAGGCTTCCCATCACCCTGCACCTTTTGACAGGACATATTCCCGTCTGGGGCTATTACCCTCACATGCCCTATGTCAGCATGTGGGATAACATTCCCAGTAGGGCGCCCCGCCCCTACTGGTGATTTAAGTTTTTTGCACCAACAGGGTGATGTCCCTGTTGGTGTCGCCGTGCAGCGGACGGTTCCGTCCACTGACTGCGTGGCACCGGACGCGGTGCCATACACTCATGGACAAAATGCCCCATTTTCGCGCATCTATTGCAGCGAATATTCTTCTTAAATTTCGGTTGCTACGTGTTCGAAGCAACCGCAACCGATAGGTCCATCGGCTCTGGACCTTCACCGCCCATGCTCTGGCGCGGGTGGCTGTTTCTTGAGACGAAGTGTGAACTTCGTCTGCCCGACTGCTGATTGTTGACATGCTGTTGCGGCATGTCAAAAGTGAAGGGCTGTTGAGCCCTTCGGCTGTACCCAGCATGCGATGACGCTGATCGCATGCTGAAATATTCACGGATGCTCATATCAATGTCATCCCTTAGAGTCTTTGGCGGGTGCCGGTAAAGACTCTGTTTGACGGGACCATCATTGAGTCCCTTCATGAAGCCAGTGACCTGCATAGCAGGGGACACCGGCTCATACATAATATTTGACAGCAAATATTGCGTTTTCTGAGCGTAAGCTTGAAGGTCAAGCTTACCTTGCCGGAGTTCCATGAACTCCTGCCGACTACTTAGCTCCATTTCTGGAGCTTCAAAGTTAAGCTTTAGCTCAGCTTTTAATTCCTGATAAGTAAGGAACGCAGAGTCATCAGTGGCTCTGCGACTCATCGACCATGCCCTGGCTCTGCCGCCTAGACATGTTGTGGCGAAGTACGCCTGTTGACGTTCGTCAACAATATTTTGCGCAGAGATGGCATCTTCCACCTCTGCGAACCATCTACGAGGGGGCTCGCCCCCTTCGCCGGTAAAGGGCGGTACTCGCGCCTTTACTACTTCAACTATATGCGTTGCAGGTGCAGTTGCGGTCCGCGCTGCCTCTGGCGCGGGACGTACTTGATTTTCTAGGTGGTTTAGCCTAAAGCGGTTCACCACCTGTACCACTTCCTCGGGGACATACTCTTGAGGAAGGTAATGATGTCGGTCCCCATAGACCGAATCATTTCCACCGTCGCGTCTTTACTACGCGACGAGAAGTGAGGGAAGTGTTTATTCACCTCTTCCAGCGTTCTTTCTCGCTCGTCAGCCGACATGTCTCGCGACATGATGCCGAGCGGCTCTTAATCTTCGCTCCGCTAGTTAACTAGCAGAACGGAACTGTGGTCGTTAAGACGGACCACAAAGTGCTACCAGGTGTAACATGACTGATCCTGTTACTGGCTTACACTGAATCTTGCGAGGAAGCGCGCAATACAATTAGGGCAGGATTATTGGTAACAACTAATCCTATAATAAAAGTAAATATATAAATATTCACTTTAGTCTTAGAACGCAAAATTAAGAGTGTTTATTTAATGGGTGGTTTAGAGGCTAATAGTATAGTAACTAACTAATTAATATAATAATATCAAGTCTTTAACTAACTGTACTATTAGTTAACCTGCAAGATTCGGTATTTATACCGAATCGACTTTTCCTTCTTAGATTATAATAACTTATAATCTCTTATTTAAATTTCAGACAACGCGTCTGAAATTAAACTGTGATATTCTAACTTGAATATCAATTACGTAATGGCACCCCATTACACAAGTGCTACCAGATGTAGCCGGTGCGTATACGCACGGTGCGGCTAGCGCACAGAGGAAGACTTTCCTTAAAGCGGCGTTCGCCGCTACTTAGCCGATACGCCCTTATTAAGGGCTTAGTAGGAGAGAGCTCTCCTACTCGGGGCCAAGATTCCCGGGTTAGTTTTCTATAGCCTTTGCTAGTGCCTTAATGGCAAGGCTCCCTTTCAAAGGGTGTAGCTAAGGGGAGGGCTCCCCTTACGCTACGGCACTCACTACACGCACGACCGGTCGAGGTCGTGCGTCTGTAAGATAGAGTGAAATGTAAACTGAATATATTTAATATGTAATTATTTAAACTAATATAAACTATATGTAACACTAAGTAGAATATTCCTAATTCGTACCTAGCTAAAACGTAGTGTACACACCTGTGTACTGACACGTGGATGGCTGACACGCCACCACACCAAGGGCCCATGCCCTGATTGGTTAAAATAACCACAGGTTCGAAACCTTTCAACCCGGCCAATACTGACCTCAACCGTGGTGTACTCATGTACACCAACACTCAGTGTTACCCGAATGTAACCCCGTTACAGTTGTCTCTTCCAGTAGGGGAATTAAGGGTACAAATACTTGGCACCGAGTCTTCACTCAGCCTCCACGGTAGTAGAGCTTTTAACACTTTGCTGTTAATCCCTTCTTCTTCGGACTCGGCATCACATTGCGATACCTCACTATCAAAATAACCGACAGACTCTATGTCGTAATCGTCAAAGAGGATCTTGTAGATCTGCTTACGAGCATGCTAGATGTTGCCTTAGCCACATCCGTAGGAGGAGTCGCGGTATCCCAGTTGGGTATACTTTCTGCAGCATATTTTTGACACTCGATCTTTCAGCTTGTGTTTTATCGTGTGTCACTGGTGATACTAGTTTGGGGTAGGCAGCTGCCGCGGTTCTTGCCGCTCATTCTGACAACTGATAGAGCGTTATGTATTTCAGTTTTGGGAATTTCCCATGACAACAAATGTCACCTCTGATTTGCCAATGATATACTATTGACTAACTTAAATATCATTGTTCTTTCAAAAAAACCAATTTTTGATAATAAACTTATTTAATCCTTGGTAATTTAATTCGATTCACTTTGCCGAATCCAGGAGAGATTTAATTCTATTCTTCAACAAGCGAACTAACTTTTCCTTTGTATATGTGTTTAGATTTAGTTATACCTAGTAAACTTAAATCATGGATAAGATATTACTCCATGTAGCACTTAAAACGACTATCTTTTATGTAGGTCTAAATTAGAGAATAGGTATTGCTAATTCTATTTAGCAAAACCTATTTTACAGTATTAATTGACAATCTTTAGAAAGTTGGAATTCTTGGAGCGATGTAGAAACCTCATTAGCAGGTAGGTACATGAAGGCGCAATAGCTCAACTTCTCGTGAATGAAGAATTTACAATCCTATACAAAGAATCGAATCAGAATTCCCTTTAGCCCACACTTGCAGTGGTTTTGTCTTTTGTTCAGCAACCACATCTCCTACAGGCTTCTCTCCATGATCGTTATAGAAGTAAATAGTGAGCCGGTCTAGAACCCCTGACTTCCTACTCTCAAATCTTAAATTGTTCCTACGTCCTCCTCCTCGTCCAAAGGTGTCACGAAAGCTCCTCTTTGTTTCGCTGGAAACGCTAATGTTTACTGAAATCTCTACCAATCACACGACTCAATGAGTTTTTTACTTACATCTGCCAAAGATATTTTTTTGTTAGGGATACTGATGACTATATTTAAGCCCGGGGTCAGAAGGATATCACTATCCAGAAAACCGCGGTTTTCTTAAAAGCCGTCTCGCAGCCCTACAATGTCCATGTCTGCTCTCCTATTTACTCCGAGTACGAAAATTTGTGACGCACTGTATCGAAGAGTGTGTGTGTCTCAGGCTCGTCTCTATCCTCGTAGCCATTCTGTTCCTGGATTCCTTGCTCCGTTCACCTGCTGCTATGTCCCACCTCCTACTACCCTGATGATTGCTACTTTTCTTTGACCTCTGAATTAATTTTTCAATTCTTTTTTTAAATTATGATTCGAATATTGAAAAAAAACTTAAGATTCAAAGTTTATTAATAAATATTAATGTTTTTATAGATAGAATTTTCATTTTTCCGTCAATGAGATTATCTCATCTGATAGGATACTCCACTCGCTTTTTGCCTAACATAACGTCATCTTACGTCCAACCGCACGCGGCTTCGCTTTTTTTCTACCTCTTGAACCCATCGAAGCCATCATTTGCTTCGAAAAGATAAAATCGATCCATGTGATTCCTCGCTACCTCCGTCTCTAAAAAGTTTAAAGCCGGTCAGCACACATCCTCTAACCTGCTTTCTTCCACCCAATTGTTGAGCTCCCGAATCTCTATAGACGGCTCAAGTCCCCTCCTCATCGGTGCTTCCACTCGTTCCCGGAAGATGTTCCCTCGCTTGGGCGCAGTGCCTGCTGCTGCGTAAACATTTAAGACCTTCCACGATGCCAGCGATCGTTCGCCGTGTCCAGCGTGGTGCCTTCATGGGTAGAGTAAATCTGGAGTGCATACTCTGGATTCCTAGTCCTCTCGGAGTATGCTTGAATACATGCCAAGCGAACTTATCAGTGCCCTAATCAGCTTCCTCGCTTCGTATTCTGTGTCTTCTCCTGCACTGGTGTATGCATACGCATGTCAACCCGTTTCTTCTTCGTTGTGGATCCTACCAAACTCTTCATCTTGACTGGCGTGAACCCTCGTACGGTTCTGAGTCACTACTAAAGTGTCCCTCTTGTATCTCGCCGTCCTCTGTTGGCTCGCCGTCCCAATTTTCAGAAGCTCGAAAGGCACTGCCGCGTCTTCCTCCTGATAAAGACGATGGTTCTGTTTCTTTACATTGATGATGCATAGGAGAAACCTGAGAAGTCCGAGCTCGTCTAGGCAAAGCGGAGCCTTCAGGGAATCATGTACTTGCTTGACATCCTCGCACACTCGTTGAATGCAATCGTAGGTTGACGCACGCATGGAGGGCGTCATCTCAATCACTCGACTTGACATCGCCAGCTCGTATCATTAAATCTCCTGTGGACGAACATTGCCAGTCTTGATGGTCTTCATGCGTTGACCAAAGTGATTCTCGACGAGTGCTTTCAAGTTCCAAAAGCAGCTTGAACGATTGTGCAATCCGGGAGCTTTGAAAACCATCGACGAAAACACAAGTTCTTACGTCGAACGTCCACTAGATGGGACTTACATTGACGCACGCAATGTACGATGAAGAAGCGTTAGGACCCAACAGTGCTTACGTCCTTGGTACCGTCTCTTTATTTGCAACGCTTTGACTCGATCGCACAACTTTGACTCGATTCGACACGAAATCCTGCGCGAGTTAAACCAGTTGACAAGGTTCGGAGATCTCTCGTGCTTTGATGACACAAGACTGGACGATTTTTTAAAGAATAGACTACCAACTCGATAAAAGAAAAGACCACGTTTGATTCGAGCAACACACGCTACTACACAGTACTAGGAAGTTAGGCATATACCCTATCTATTATCCTACTTGCTACAATAGGAAGCCGCCACGATATTGTGCCTGTTGTCGGTAAATCCTGCTAACGAGAATAAAACGATACGATCCTCGCATTTATCTTTTATGCAAATCTTCCTCATCCGTATTTTTCATCATGCCATTTTCCGAAAGCGCTATAAAATTTCCACGCATTCGTATCATACTCCAGACTTGTACCTCCCATCAAGACGTAGAGTTTTTGAGGGTTATGGCTTTTGGCGATCTTCTCGAACACTTTCCGCTTTTCCTCATATCCAAGGCTTAGAAAGTTTTCGGCAGCCTCCTCCGGGGATGCTTCGAGTTGTTTGACTAGACTTTTTGAACACAGCCCACACCCCCGCTCTTCCGAGTCCTCGATCGAACGTTTGTCCGCATGGACCGCACTTTGTGTCACCGCCTCGGCTTTGTCGTTTCCTCTCAGTGACCTCTTGGTACCACCGCCACTCGCGACGCTCTCGTCCCACGGTTTCGTCACCATGGCAAAAGGATTTTGCACTGCGGTCGCGAATGTCTCGTGGCTCCATCCAGTCGCAACGAGACTGACGAGTAGGAAAGTAGGGCGAACAAGTTTCATTGCTGGAATGCTTGGGTGGGGCAATATTGGAAAGTGAAGTGAGTGTGGCAAGGAAAAAATGCGGACATCTCCAATGATCGTAGTCGTCCAACGCGATTACTATCTTGTATCCTACCTAAATCGTGTGTGTTTTTTTACCTGTTTAGAGAATGGCCATTGCGGCAAACGGGGAGCGAGCGATCTTAGTATATAACGAACTCACGATAATTGTATTGTCTCCTCATAAGGAAGGACAAGGGAAAATTCCTTTCTGTGTGACAGAGAATGTAAACGAAGAGCAGGAAAAAATCTCGACGTGAAATGAGGAAAGGCGCTTTGAAAGGTAATCGCCACTATTCTAGAGCGATTTGGGGGGGAATGATTCTTGTTGTAATCTATAAGCAAAATAGAAACGCACCACAACAAGTAGCGCAAGGAAACGTCTCATTTGCTTGCAGTAGGATGGTCAAGCAAGACCTTGAAAACCCGATAGTGCTCGTTGTAAAAGTCCCACACAGCTGCAGCATTTCTTAGAAACGAATGACAATTTGACGTATAGTGTCGCAGAGGTGGGAAACATAAAAAACGCGAACACACGACAAGAGAAAATCAAGTTTCGATGAAGAGCATAAGATGACTTGATCACTATCTTAACTTGGGACATTTCGGCTTACCAGAAACGGATTATAAGTGGATGTGGGAAGGAGAATGATTATTCGCCGCCACACTTTTGGCTACTTGCCGCCACACCAATGGATCTGGATCATGGATCAGGCCTTGATCCATGATCCAGATCCATGGACGGAGCCCCTACTTTTGATACGTCTACCTCAGTGTGTCGCAAATTTTGCTCGTTAATGATGTGGGTGTGGTAGTGACACTAGGCGGTGTAGTACTCAAGTGAAAATTCATTGCAAGAAAAGTCCAGTCAAATGTCCGATCGAAAATGACAAATCTACTCGCAGACTCACCGAATGTTCACGCGCCGGCAGCAATTAGCCCCCTCTGCTATGATATCGCTTCAAGATAAAGGACGTCGTATGCTCTCGAGTATGAGAGAATTTCTCGATGGGATGTTTCAACAGATCAAATACGAATCTATCAACGAATGATGGGTAAGATGAGCAACTATGATTTGCCAGCGGAAATGGCTCACTGTAGGTTTGGCCGAGATGCACAATCATCGTAGTGGTCGCGAAATGTTTGCCTGTTACGCATGGTGTAAGACTACTCCTCGACGAAGCGCTTTGTATTTCTTTTGTCGCACTCGACCAACTCGAACTCCTTCGCGAATGAACTTCTGGTACAAGAATTTAATCCTTCACCGCAGGGGCCATTTCATCTCGAACAACGGACTCACCGTACGCAGGAGTTGGATGGCAAAAGAATGTTTTGACGCGTTGAACGGAATCTTTTGTGAATCGTGTGATCTGTGATTCAGATGCTTGTGTTAACACAATTCGACTGCACACTATGATATATATATATATATATATATATATATGCACCGTGTGCCAAGTAACGTTTCCGCGGTGAAAAAATCGTAAGTCCATATGTTAAGGCGTACCCAAAATAAACGTTGAAGGCTTGTCGGATCGTCGTAAGCAAGAAAACGAAAACGCGCGCCATCGTTCGAACAGAACAGAACAAATCTTCACTCAACCTGTAATCGCCGAACGAAGAAAAGCCTTCCTTTCGACCGAGACGCCTTGATTTGTGATGCAGCACATTTTTCAGCTACGTTGTTCATCGTCTCGAGCTGCAAAGTTAGCTTATCGATACGTTTTTTTTTACTTTCATACACAAAGGGTTGCTCATGTGATACTCTATCGAAGCACCAAACTGAAATGCCTTCTGCTCCAATCAACGAACGTCGTCAATACAGGCAATAGAGCGATTGCTCGTTGAGCTATTTATGCAGCACATGGTTTACGGATGGATGGTAAAGCAAAACAGTGTGCTGTTAAGCAAAGCAGCAGCAACCTTCATCTCGTTGCTGTTCCATTTACACTTCAATCATGTCGGTCAGCTGTCAATCGTCACCAAAGAGATCAAAAGCTGCTACTACACTTATCGGTGTGGAATGCGTAGCATGTGGAAACGGCAACGCAAAGGCTCTAGCGCATAGAACATCGTGTTCAAGCCATACTTTTCACTATACCATCAGTAGATCATTTGAGTAGTACTAGGACTGCATCGACCACAGTGAAACAAAGAGGCTGGAAAAAACAAAGGTCGCAGCGTGCAACTCTCTGATGATTTAATGAGCTGCTGTCATAAGTACGGAATTGTTATGCCAATCAGCACTGTTTCACAAAAGCGTTCATCAATCTGCTCTCGTTTTGACGTTAATGATTTCTTTTGCGTTTTTCATCTTCCAGAACGTTCCACTCTCTGCAAGGATGAACATGTTAAGGCTGCCACAGACGAACACATGAGAACTCATTGGCAAAAACTGATCTCCAGTCGGATTATGAAACTAGCGTGCTGCCCTTGGTACAACATTTCGAACAGCTCAATGTATCTTTCATTACATAACAAGGAGCATTTTCTACGAGATTCTTACTATAATGGTGCGTGGCGGTCATTTATCTGAAAGTGAGGTACACGTATCAAAAGTGAGGTACATGTAACAAGGGGATGAGGTACACTTATCACGCTCCTATATAAAAGCTTTTACTTCGATGAAAAAATTCTATTCCCTGCATGGACGGAGTAGCAGGTTCCACGTTGATGTTTGTTAGTGGGGCAGACGCTCATAGATGGCCCAGCAACGATTATGCTCTTGCCCTGGACCTGGAGCGACGTTCATGTCGGTGCACCCAGCATCAGCACATCCACACGCAAGATATTACGAGTTTATGCACGGAAGTCTACAGCCTTCATCGTTGCCATAGAAATACGCTTCATTCACGGGGAGTTTATTGAACACAAACGCGTGCCCTTTGGTTGTCCAAGCGCGCAATCGCAAAGTAACGCCTGCTCTTTTCTTTTGCATGATGCAGGGCCAGGTTGTAGTTGGCGCCACTGGTACCGCCCGCATACACGCGGGCATTGCCCAGCATGTCCTCGCCTGCCATGCAGCCCAGAAACCGCGTTTTTTCGTTCGACACATCCTTCTCGTGCGCGGCGCTGGCCAAACGCGCCTTCCTGACCGCGGTCGTCGGTTCCACGTTTGGCTGCTTCTTGACCTTGAAAATCCACACAATCCAATGCTCCGACGTAAAGGCTTCCTCCATGTGCGTGAGATTAATATTTTTGACACCCACTTCCGTGTTCTGTGCGCGATCAAAACCTGGCGGACGCTGATAGTTCGTCATGACCTCCCCAAACCGATAGTAACACAGCTTGTAGGCGAGACAATCGTGTAAGACCTTGGAGCCACCTGGACCAATGTCAAAGTTGCCCGAAGCAGAGTAATTATCCCGCTCGGTCCACATGTCGTCGGGATACAAGCCCGATCTAATCCGGACAGGCCAGAGAAACTTATTGATATCTTCCGAGCTATAGACTGTCATGTAACAGGACTGATCCTGTTACGGGCTTACACTGTGTTGTGCGAGGAAGCGCGCAATACAAGGGGGGGGTAGGATTAGTTGATGACAGCTACTCCTATACTAAAAGTAAATATAAATATTTACTTGTTGCTTAGAACGAAAAATTAACAGTGTTTATTTAATGGGTGGTTAGCGACTAACAGTACAGTAATTACCTAGCTAATATAATAATATCAAGTATTCAACTAACTGTACTATTAGTTAACCTGCAAGATTCGGTATTTATACCGAATCGACTTTCCTTCGTAGATTATAATATTTTATAATCTGTTATTTAAATTCCAGACAACGCGTCTGAAATTAAACTGTGAATTCTAACTTGAATATCAATTATGTAATGGCACCCCATTACATCACCCCCCACTTAAGGTGGTTGGCCAATAATAATTCTTATTTTGTCCAATCATAGGTGGCACTTGTTGGTCGTTCTCATTTACCAACTGATTGACCATCGACCCGATGATCAAAGCACGCGGCGGCGCTCTAAAGAGAGCTGCTGAAAACATTGAAGGAGCTTCCTCCTCCGCCTCAGCACTAGGTGCTGAGGTGTTCAGTGACAACAGTGACGCTGCATTAGCAGCGTCAACTACTCAAAGGTCGGAAGACGTATCGTCTTCGACCACAGATTCTGCTAAGGCGGCATCTGGCAAGAAATAGGGAGATGTTGCTAATGCAACATCTCGCACGATGGCAACCCCCGAATGGTGTGTTGCCAGGAAGGGTTCTTCCATGTTCGGAGACAGTTCTGACTCCGAACAAAGTGATCGGGGCACAGCTGTCCCCACGAAAGGATCTATCGAGTCGAAACTCGCTAGGTGCTCATCGCCTAACAGCGATGATAACTCTTGTGTCGCTGTCATAGCTGACAGCGACAATGATCATCACAGATTGTTGCGGGAACGCAGAACCACCCCACCTGGACCAAGTACGTCTCCACGTCGGGGTGGTTTAACCCCGGCGCGTGGTGTTGAAGCAGGAGGCGTTCTGCCTGCTAAAAGAGCTTGAACAGAATAGGCGCCTGCCGCTTCTAAAGCGTATCATCGTACGGAACCACATGTTCCGTACAAAGTGGGGTTTTGGACCCCTGGATGGGCTATTGCCCCCAACAGTGGCGGTCACCGTAAGCGGGACTGCCAATATGCGTTGTTCGATATCAACGTGCTGGATGACTTCGAAGACATCCAGTCACGTCGATTCGATCGAAGTACAGGCGATAGACGTCTGTACTTTATTGACCTATTTTTCCAGGTTCGATATTATTCGAGCCGGAAAGGGGCAAGGAGGAACAGGGACGATAAAGACGCCCTGACTCAGAGTTGGAACGCTTTTGTTGACAACTACAACAAAAGCCCAGATGATTACGTGAATAAAGTTCACGTAATGCGCTAGCGCTTTTTAAAGCACTCGCGAACAGGAAAAATGGAATACATCCATTTTGCTTGCATCAAAGAAGGGCTGAACTGTGGTGTCCCTTCTCACCTCGTTTTCCCGCGGTGTCCGCAGGGTGCTCCTCGTCTGTCAGAGGAGGGTTTGCGGGGCTACGGTTGTGTTTCCGTACCCGCCGAAATTCAGGGCTTAATCGATGCCCTAAATGCATCAACACCTAGTGTTGATGCTACTTCGCATTATGAGTTTGAGACTCCTTCTCAAACTCAGTTAAAAGGTCTGGGGCGTCGGCCCTCAGAACCTCAATCGGCTCCCAAGAGTCGAACTTTTGGGGGTAACCCAGACAGCGTACTAAGTACTCGGTACGCTGCCCCTTCTTCGAAGGAACCGAGCGCTTCGAGATCAAGCGCTCGAGAATGTATCACTTATTCCCCTGATTATCAATCAGGGGCGGCGGAGGTTGAGAATTCCCTCGCCGTTGTTGTTGCGGAGCATGGTTCTTTTCTCCGCAAACTCGAGGAGGTTTGTTCCTCCTTGAGCAGCGATATGTCTCACTGTGTGAAGACTTATCGGTCTCTTCGCGAAAATGTCCGCGACATCCTCGGGGCGCACACTGCCCTTCAGCAGAAGAATGATCTTCTGTACATCGAGCTTTCCCGCTGTAATGAAGAGCGCGATCGGCACAAGGCTGATCTTGAGCAGTCGAAGGCGGAGGTAATGACTCTCCGCTCTGCTCATCAACGGATGGAAGCCGATTACAAGTCTCTATTGGGAGACTTGGAGAAGCACGGTATCTTCCGTGGTTCTGCGTCTCGTCGTAAGACGAAGACGCATGATACGGCTTGAGCCGCCCAACATAGAATGTTGGGTGGAGCCGCATTGCTGTGGGAATGTCTAAAGTATAGACATTCCCCCGAATCTCTTGGACCTTCAAAGGTCCAATGTACTTAGGAAGCAACTTCCGTGTAGGGAAGTTGCTTATTGCATGTATAGGCAAATTGGTAGTACTTAATAATACCAATTCGCCTTTCCGAAAGGAGTTTTTGTTCTTCCTTCCTTGCTTGTCTGCATTTTGCTTCTGCTTGTCCAAAGCAGAGGCAAGTGCATCTTTTATATAGCGTATTATAGCTTGGCGCTGTAATACGAATTCATCTACTGCTTTATCATCAGTAGGTGCGTTGTCCTCATTGTCTGCAGCCATTGCTGAAGACACATTTATCATATGCAGCTTCAGTTTCATTTGAAGCTGCTTCCGCTTCTACTGTACTTTCAGTAGAGGGGCCATCGTTTTGTTCACAAGTTGCAGTTGCAACTTGCGCATTGACTCGCTCAAAATTTGAGCGGGTACCTCCCCTACTTAGATTTGGCGTACCGCCAAGTAAAGCTGGGGTTCGTGGATGCCTTAAGGCATCCACGTAGAACGCTGTATGCTTAGTTGGAGCATGGACCGAATTGATAAACGCGAATTCAGTGAGTGGCAGATAGTCACTCCACTGTTCAAAGGCATGTGC
>JAPDHQ010002489.1:0-18441 GCA_026184515.1 Peronosclerospora sorghi
ACTCGCCCCTTCTCTTGCGACGACAGCAGGTCCAGACATAGAAGTAGACCTCGGTACTCCGCCTCGTTAACCGTAATATCCGGCGTTAAATCAGCAGCGGCTGCAACTATATACCATTGTGGCAACTTCCACACTATAGCACTATAGGCGCCGACCTTCTTCTTCACGCTTGCCGATCCGTCAAAACTTAAGACCAAGAGCTCTTCATCATAGTCGACGGTCGGTGGCGGTCAAGAAACTGACTGCCGAGGTTGCTTCCTCGGGGCAATCGCTATCAATGCTTCGTCCACTTCAGACCGAGGGGTGATACTGGCATCTAATGTGCTCAATATCTCTTCCTCGCCCCTGGTGCACTTAACGACCTCGAGGGTCCACTGCGACAAGACCGCCGACCATCTGCCTAGACGTCCGTCCATCCCATTGGCTGATAATAGCCAGGCCAAAGTAGACCGCCTTGACAGGACCTTTATAGATCGGCCGACCAGCAGGTTGTAACACACATCCAGACTTCGCAGCAACGCCAGAACTTCTTTCTCGACAATTCCATAGTTCACTTCATTTGGCTTCAGCTTTCTGCTCGTGAACGTGACCGGATGGTACACATCATCATGATCTTGTACTAGAGTGGCCGAAATGGCCCACTGACTAGCATATACAATAATGGTCGGGACCTTTTCGGGATCGAAATGCTTCAAAATCGGTGCCGTCGCCATCTTAACCTCCAACATACCAAAGGCAAACTGTTCACGCTTCATATGATCTTCGGCCTCCACTTGAGGACAAACTGCAGCAAGACCAGAGTCGGCGCCCCCATGTAAAGTTGCCCGGTCTTCTTCGCGCAACATACGGCAGTCCCCTTCCCGGAGCTCATACTACACAGCCGCGTAGATAGCAAAATCTTCGATGAAGCGGCTGTAGTAGTTTAAACTTCCTAGGAAGGACTGCATTGCCTTCAGAGACTTGGGAAACGGGAGGTTGTTTAACGAATCCAGGTCCTTATGATTAGCCTCTAGACCATTGTTCGAAACCATATGACCTAAATAGGCGACCTTGGACATACCCCAAAAACTTCTCATGGCGCTAATAGATAGGTTCCAGCGGTCGCATGTCTCCAACAATCGTTCAACCTTCTCGCACAGATCGTTCCATGACGAGGCAGGTATCAGAATGTCGACGATGTACGACCGCCTCCCTAGAACGGACGGTCTTCTATCCCGATCGGGTTCACCCTCTGTAAACACATCATAACTTTCGGCAGGGTCCCGATCGGTCTTGATTTTGAAGTGTCCGTACAGTGCGTTGTCTATCAACCTTTGATAGATCTGGGGTGCGTTCTTCAGACCGAACGGCATACGGTTCCACTCGAAAAGACCAAACGGTGTCACAAATGCGGAAATCTCACGGTCTTGATCAGTCATCGAGACCACCCAAAATACACTTGCCATGTCCAGCGAACAATACCACAAGGTCTTGTCCAGGTCTTCCAACAAATCATTAATCAGCGGCATCGGGTACACCATAAGTTTAGTTAACCGATTTACCAGCCGATAGTCGATGCACAACCTAATGTCGACGCCGTTATTCTTGATAACAATTACGATCGGCGAGGCCCATGGCGAGGTCGACGGTCTAATCATCTTGGTGACCAACAGTCCTTTAATGAGATCAGAAAGCCTTTCACGGTACTGTGGCGCCACGCGTCGACATCTCTGGGCAATCGGCTTGGCATCTCCAACGTCAATATCGCAAATCGCACCAAGGGCTGCAGGTGGTAAGGCGTTGCCCTTTCCGATCAGCAGATGTCTTTTCTTCCATATGATATTCTTCAAGTGCTCGATCTGGTCTGGACTGTTAAGGTCTTGATCACCCACTTGTAAATAATCCATTGTAACTTCGGGAGAGTCGGCAGACACTTCAGGGAGGACTGCCATTTGGTTTTCCAGCTCCTGAATGTACTGTTCCCCGCCTTAATGTATACAGACTTGTTCATCTTCTAGGGCGATATCACCTAGACCATCTGGACCGGCTGAACGCCCCTGGTCTTGACCGACGGGCTGTCCTTCACTGATATCGGTCTGATTAGGAATACCTTCATGGTCCGACCTATCAGCTTCATGTTCCCCTTCTTCCGTTTCTTGCTCCGCTATCGCCTGGTCTTGTGCTGACACCACGTTGACTAACCTTGGCTCGTCTACTTGATGGTCCACCGTTCCTGGCGACTGCAGCGCCTTTCTTCGGACCAACATCTTTTTTGGGTGACATAACTTGGTCTTTCCACTAAAGGTGAGGTATCCTCTTCCACCGACCCATCATCGCTGATAAGATCGGTGGTCGATTGGTACGCCAGGTTTTGCCACTCGACATACCGCCTCGACCCAATCGAGACGAACCCCATCTTCCTTGGTACCTTCCCTTCTGCTAACTACATTCCGACAATAGTGTTATTGTCCAGTGTCAGCGGCTTGTCACCGATATTGGTAACACGGACAAAAATCACATCGACCAGCAATCTTTACGAAGGTCGAGACCCACCGATCGCCCCTGGTCAACCACAACTTCCTCGAACGAAAACCTTTCTCAACCGGGGTATCGGCAGACCGACCAACTGGGATAGTGAGGTCTTGGTCCCACCGGACCAGATCGGTATACGAACCATACAGAGGTATTCGACCAGCCAACTGGACCTGGACCTCATCCGGAAGCGTAAGCATTCCATGTGACAGGTCTAGCCGAATACCAGCTGGGACCATGAAATCCATTCCTAGTAAAGCGTCTTGACCAGCCAACTTGCCAACCCAAGCGCTGAAAAAGTAGACCAGCGATCCCGACAAAGTAATTTTCACACGCGTTCTTCCTTAGGTCATATAAGAGTTTTCGCCGATCCCGACGCATTCTTGTCTCTGGGTATCGTCTATACGACATCCAACCTTACAAGCAAAGGCGGAGTCGATTATCGAGACTTCAGCTCCAGAATCAAACAACATCGTCGCTTTCTGGTTATTAATCTTGCCACAGGTTTTCGCCTGCTTGAACCATTTATCAGGCGCGTGATACTTCCAGTATCCGCGGGATTCTCCAGGCAGCAAGTCCAACTGCATAACCACCTTAGTCCGGGAGTACTCATCGGTCTTCAGACTGTAGACCGGATGGTCTCGGTCGACGCAATTTGGAATAGAACGTGTATTGTCGGTCTTATCCTCCTTGCCGACATATACATAGATGTGAACCGTAGAACGCTCGGCTCGATCCAGATTCCAACCTGGCGAGCGCTCTAGCTTAACATCTTTTCTGCGTCCGGCGGCAGCATCCCCACGTGCTTGTCCGGAAAGTACCACTTGCACATCATGTTAAAAAAATCTTCAATCTTGCAGTGGCCGGCCTCGTGGATCTCTCCACATGACTTGCATACGAAGAGGTAATGGTCAGTTGGGTGGCCGCGTCTCTCGCACTTCTTGCACACCATCTTCTTCCAGCAGCTTGGACCATCATGTTTGCTCGACCCACAGTGGGGGCACTTCTGACGAGGTCGGTCTGGATCGGACTTACTTCCGTTCCTTCCCTTCCGGTCCACCTGGTCGGACTTCGACTTGGTATTCGGGACAGGTCCCGCAACATAGACGTAACGATACTGGTCTTCATCCGATGACTCCTGGCTGGATGGACTTCCACTTTCCCCTTCTGACCCCGTGCTGTCATCAGCTACAATTGCCTTAACCGCTCGGGCCGGTCTGGTCCAAGGTCTCTTGACCGGATCGGTCTGGGTCTTGGAACGATAGCGACCTGATCCACCAGCGGTCTTCGCTCTCATACTACGCGACTGTTGTAACGTCGGCAGGGTCTGTTAGACTTCGCCCGCATCTTTAAGACGCAGCTGAGTAAGCTGGTCCGCCAGTTCTTGATCGTCAAGGGTACTTATATAGTGACCCACATGTTCTAAGGAGGCACCGTTCGGCGGGTTATTCTCTTTGATTGTTATGCCGGAGCGAAGTGCAGCCACGTTCAACCGATGAAAATACTCGATCGGTGTTTCGTCGGCCCGCTTCTGCATATGGTGGTACTTACGGGCGCTTGAAAATCCGGAGTTACAATATTGACCTTCAAACTCCGCACATAACAGGTCCCAGTCAGACCGGACGCCCCGACCCAACGGTTGAATCCAGTTCGCAGCCGGTCCTTTTAACAAATCCCGGAAGATTAAACAACGTTCGCTTTTTGGGGTCTGGTCTCGCAGGAACGCAGACTTGACCCGACTGAGCCAAGACCGGGCCTGGTCTTCATCAGCATCCTTGCTGGTGAAGTCCTTGAGGTCGGTCGTCGCGGCCATACGGATGCGCGGAATCGCAGCAGATCCAAAGTCGTAGGCAGTAGTGGAGGCTAGGTTATCCTTGCGCACCTTGCCTGCGCCTGTACCATCTGACCCACCATGGTTGTCAGGACCGCCGACCGACTCCATATCACAGTCACTTGTATTGCTTGGTATACGCGGTCTTGCCGATTGCGGCTTGCGCCTTCCCTTGCCGGTTGGTTTATCACTTCTAATAGGCTTATCCATAGATGTTACCGATTCCATATCCACATCTTTGCAAACATTGACACCTTGACAGGTAGACCGGTCTTGGACATGTGGGCGCATAGGTGGTCTAACCCGTTCTTCCATGAAACGTTGCATCATCGTCTCAAACATGGCTTGGACGTTAGCTGGCGTCATGGCAACATGTTGATACCCTTCTTTTGCGGAACCGAGGCCTGTGGGGCTTCCTGGAGCCAAGACCGGCAAGCAGTTCCTTGCTGCCGCATGACCTTTTTTTGTTCAGACCGGGCATGGTCCACCCCCATGGTCATCCGCTCGACACCGGTCTCCAACTCTGATGAGCTGTTAGAAGCCGGTGGAGACTGGTAGATCGATTCATCATCGGAACCAATGTCAACAAGCTCTGTGGAGGCTTCGGCGACCTTCATTGCCGTGGTGGGAGTTGGGCGGCGAACCGCCCCCACCAGTGGCACCAAACGATCGTGGAGGTCCGACATCGACGCCTCCAGTCTCCAAGCATCAAATTCAAACAATTTATTGACACCGGCGGGGTTCTGAATTTTAATGCCAACCTCCGCCAACATCGCCACCAAATTCTTGACGAGCAGTAATGGTCGATCACTCTGGATCGGCTCGGTAGTGGGACCGAGAAGACGGTCGGGGATATGGAGGTCCAACACCCGAAAGACCTGGTATTGGCGAGCAAATCGCTTCAATTCAAAAACATAATACATCTTGTCCAGGTCTTGTTCGGTGATAGCTTTATCCCCGACCTTCGACTTTTCTTCGAAGTCGTCTTCGTCGGGTGGCATTCCCAGCCCCCTTTTCTGGGCACCTTGGGTACCTTGGGGACT
The DNA here is from genome assembly GCA_026184515.1 of Peronosclerospora sorghi. NCBI lineage: Eukaryota > Oomycota > Peronosporomycetes > Peronosporales > Peronosporaceae > Peronosclerospora > Peronosclerospora sorghi. Next base: position 5,386 of record JAPDHQ010002489.1, read on the forward strand.
TTAGTGAGGTAGACCGGATCGTTCCAGCCAGCCTCCAAGTAATTTTCATCTTTTAGTTTTCCATCAATGTTTTCATTCATACGCATAGGATCGGGACCAAGGTCCTGATCCTTTCCGGAACTATAGAAATACCTGCTATAGTCCCGATCGGCTCCGCTGGGAGCCTTTTGGGGAGGAAAAAACTTATTAATCCCGATCTGGTCCTCCGCCAGGCCAGTTCGGAAATCGCCATCTTTATCAACAACGAGAACGTAAGGCGATAGCCTCTCCTTACGTCCTCTCCAGAACGACTCCATATTCAAATCATTCAAATCTTCGAATCCAATTTTTGATGGACTATCAGCACGGTGATATCCACGATCACCAAGTGATCCGGGCACGCGCGCCATTGTAGTGGAGTCAAGTTCGAAATCGAAAACATTAGCATCGATAACCTGACTACCACCATCGCGCCCAGCCTTCCAACTTTCGGAGGGGTACTCCGCGGACCACCACTCGAGATCTGGTCCGATCGTCCGCTGCAAGCAGACGACGGGTCGTCATCAGAACCCACTTGGTCCGATTGTTTAGTGTCCATCTCACCTTGTGTACACGATGGAATGGGCTAGTTACACACTCGGTGGATCGGGATCGCAGATTGGATCGAAACGGTCTTGAATATAGAAGACCGATCTGGGTAGGTATCTCTGGGGCGGAACTCTTCACCCCAGACACAAAACAGACCAAAAACACTTCCAAGAGATAACTTCCAATAGGTCGATCGTCCAAACGATCAAGACCGTACCAATACGAACTAATAGAGGGTAGACCGACCGTTCCGGTCTAGACCCTGACCAATACGAAATAAGACCAAAACCGGTCTAGTTTCCAACCAATATTAAAACAAGCCAATATGTCCGCGTAAATACCCAATATGCTCGTGAAACTCCACAAACGATATCTCCACGCCAAGACCAATCCAGTGAATAGCACGTTCCAAACGTATTGAGTTGAGGTGTTGAGATCGCCAAATCGTACTCCCGTCGAGGGACTTCCGGTGGGCCAAAGTGCGCGTGCAGCGCGTCCAGACCGGGTATAATGGGCGAGAGGGGATAATTCGACCCTCTGCCCCCAAACACTCCGCGGCGGGCGGAGGCGACTAGTGTACGAAAAGGGAAGAACGGCGACCCCTAGCTGTGGTGTGAACCAAGACCAGAAGAGGTTTCAGCCACTTTTCCGAAAGCTAAAAAATTTCCTTACTTAAAGGTATAACCTCTGTCCTAAAAGGTAAAACCACAACTAAAATAATACTACCCTATAGTCCCTAAATGTACCCACCCAAAAATATGTAAAATACCCAAAGTCGGGCGACTCACCAAAACTTGCGTTCTTGACACTTCTTGAGTCTGATAGGCTGAAAAGGCCCCCTTGTTTAAGCCAATCCGAAATTAGACCAAATGCCTTGACAAAACTTGACCAGAAGTGTGCCAAATTTTGGGCACGCTTCTCCACAGTTCAGCATGCGATCAGCATCATCGCACGCTGGGTACAGCCGAAGGGCTCAACAGCCCTTCGCTTTTGACATGCCACAACAGCATGTCAACAATCAGCAGTCGGGCAGACGAAGTTCACACTTCGTCTCAAGAAACAGCAACCCGCGCCAGAGCATGGGAGGTGGAGGTCCAGAGCCGATGGACCTATCGGTTGCGGTTGCTTCGAAATCGAAGCAACCGAAATTTAAGAAGAACATTCGCTGCAATCGATGCGCGAAAGTGGGGCATTTTGTCCATGAGTGTACGGCACCGCGTCCGGTGCCACACAGTCAGCGGACGGAACCGTCCGCTGCACGGCGACACCAACAGGGACATCACCCTGTTGGTGCAAAAACGTAGAACACCAGTAGGGGCGGGGCGCCCTACTGGGAATGTTATCCCACATGCCGACATAGGGCATGTGAGGGTAATATCCCCAGACGGGACTATGTCCTGTCAAAAGGTGCAGGGTGATGGTAAGCCTCTTATCACCCTGGAGGTTAAACCGCACGTGAGCGATGTCCCTATGCCAGCTTTGTTTGACATAGGATCGTGAAACAATTTCGTTAGAACTCAGAGTCTAACGCTGTTGAGCTTCGTGAAGGTAGAGACCCCACGAAGTATGTTGTCAGTCCGGTTAGCAACAGGTGCAACCGTGACTATTCCAAAGCGTGTGATTAAAACACGCTTCGAGTTGAATGAACTGTCATTCGAGGATGAATTCATCGTCCTCGATTTAGATGACAAGTTCGATGTGATACTTGGAATCCCATGGATGTCCAAGTTTAAACCTTCGATTGACTTGGTTAACCTATCGATAGGCTGCGGCGGATGCACAGGATCTGATCACCCTGTGTGTAATCCGGCTGTATCAGAGGATACAATCGCAGCGTCAGACAGTCTGGTGGATAGCGATGGCACCACCAGGTCTGTTCTGACACGATCAGCGGAAGGTACCTCCGCTGGTGAGAGTCCAGAGGGACAACCACACGCAACAGAAGAGTCGTTGCGTGTTGGAGAGAAACATTCCACGGGTGATAAAGACCACCGTGAGAATGAAATGGTATCCACCGTGGGAAACACCCACTGTGCGACCGAAGGTTCGAACACGACGAATGAATTCCGTGTTGATGAGAGTGAACTCACGATCGAGTGCAATCGTGAGCAAAACTCCGTGGTGGCCACCGCCCACCACGTTGTGTTATCCATGCGAACGGGTGATAAAGACCACCGTGTCGCATTAAAGGCGGCCGATCATACGAGCATATCTGATCGCCAAAATGCCATGGTAGGCAGTGGCCACCATGATGATGAGTGTTCGCACACGGTGAATCGTAATCACCGTATAGCAGACAATCAGACGAGGGCGTCTGACTGCATGGGCAGTTCCGTCGAGACGATCAACGTCTTGACGCAAACAGAGACCGGATTAGCTACCCAGTATCTGTTGATGGAACACCCTCCGAAAGAAGGTTCGGAGGTGATGGCTCTTCCAGCGCTAAGCTGGAAGAAGTTTATGAGAAACTTTCACGATGGTAAGATCGAACAGATCTGTATCATCGTTGCAACAGATGATGTAGTGGATATTCGTGAACGAATATCCACATTACAGGTGGAAAACATTGGGAAAGAGGTTCCCAATGATCAAACGAGAGTTCAGCGCTTTGAAGAGCAGAGCTGGGAGTCTCTTAAAGCGAACTCCCATTTTATGAGGTACTTCGGGAATACGATGACGTATTCCCAGAAGAAGTACCTAGCGAGCTCCCTAAGGATAAGGGAACTCGTCATGAGATTGACCTCGTGCCAGGCACGAAGTATTGTGTTACGCGGCAATGGCCGTTGCCGCGTGATCAGGTAAAAGCGATCGACGAGTTCTTCGAAGCTCGTCGTAAATCAGGCCAAGTGCGGGAGTCTACCTCACCGCACTCTACCCCCACCTTTTGTGTGAAGAAGTCCACAGGTGGGTGGAGAATCTTTCATGCTTACAACAAGCTGAACGCAGCGACGGTACCGGCACAGACACCGATACCGCGGAAGGATGTCATCATAGATGGCATGTGCGGGAGCACCATCTTTAGTGCTCTCGATCTAAGAGATGGATTTTATCAAATCCTAATGCGTGAGAAGGATATCCCTCTCACGGCGGTAAGCACCCCAAGCGGCATGCTTTGGGAGTGGCTTGTTATGCCGCAGGGGCTTCGAGATGCCCCTGCTACGTTTAAGAGATGTGTAACGCATCTATTACGCCCGGTTCGAGAATTCGCACCGACTTATTTCGATGACGTGTTCATCCATAGTAAGGGTGAACACGATAAAAGCAATGTAGATGTCCATAGGTAGCATCTACATCGAGTGTCAGAGCTTATGCGTAAGCATAAGCTCTATGCAAATCTGAAGAAGTGCACCTTTGGTGCACCTGAGATACCCGTTCTTGGATGCTTTGTGGGCAAGAACGGGGTGCGTCCTGATCCAGAAAAGATCAGGGTGATCGTTGAATGGCCTACGCCAAACAACGTTAAGGAACTTCGAAAGTTCCTTGGGTTGGCAACATATTTGCACAAATATTCGTGCAACTATGCTGGGTTAATACGACCTATTTCTCAATTACTTAAGAAAGATGTCGAATGACATTGGGATACCCAATGTCAAGATGCTTTTGATGCAGTCAAGAAAAGCTTGACTGAAGCGCCTGTCATGGCTTTAGCCGATAACGAGCGTCCATTCCACGTCGTTTGCGACGCGAGCGATTTCGCTATCGGCTGTGCTTTGATTCAGCGTGATCACGATGATCGTGATCGCGTAATCTGCTATCAATCGCGTCAGTTGCGCCCAGCCGAGCGCAACTATCCAGTGCATGACAAGGAACTCCTTGCCATGAAATATGCACTGGCTAAGTTTCGGATCTATCTATTGGGAGATAGACCGTTTGTGGTTTACACGTACCATGCGTCGCTACGCACGGCCGTGAATTCAGCACACATTTCTCAAATAATGGCTCGATGGCTCTCATTATTTTGCTGAGTACAACTTTACGGTTGAATACAAACCCGGAAAGTTGTACGTGATAGCGGATGCGCTATCACGAAGGCCCGATTACGAGACGAAACCGTCCGTAACCGAAGGTACCAGTGCAAACGCGATCCGTTGTACTGCTTTGTCGTCGTCAATTATACGACAATTACGCGAGGCGTACAAAACAGACGAGGAGACACGTCTGTTGATTGATTACTTACGTAATCAATCAAGTGAGAAACGCGACGAACTCCCAGAGTTCCTCCGCGCTTGCGTGCATCGATATGGACTGCACGATGGTCTGCTGATTTACAGCACAGACCAAAAAGATGAAAGTCGCATTGTCGTTCCAAACGACGATGATATCAAACATCAAATTATGTTTGAGTATCATGATGCTCCGATTTCGGGGCATCAAGGTCGAGAGAAGACATACGCTTCTCTCGCACGTGACTTTTACAGGCGAAACCAGTACAATTGGGGTCGAAAATACGTACGCGCTTGCGAGATTTGCCTGCGCTTTAAGCCTGCGCAGTCTGCAGAGGCTCCGCTGCAATCTCTGCCGGTTCCGACAGAGTGTTGGAAGTCGATTTCAATGGACTTCGTATTTGGTCTTCCACCCGACAATAGTCGGAAGACTGGAATAGTGGTCTTTGTAGACCGTTTCAGTAAGATGGTACATCTTACTGCAGTATCAGCGAACGTAACCGCCGCTCAAACAGCGCGGATATTCGTTGATACGGTATTCCGTTTGCACGGAATGCCGGAAGACATTGTCTCGGATCGAGATCCGAGATTCACAGGACGTTTCTGGCAAGAAACGTTCTCATTGTTGGGAACCCAGTTGAAGATGCCAACTGCGGACCATCCGGAAACGGATGGGGAGACGGAACGGGTTAACCGCGTTCTCGGAGACATGTTGTGATCATACGCACATGTCTTTGAACAGTGGAGTGACTACCTGTCACTCACTGAATTTGCGATTAACATTCGGTGCATGCTTCAACTAAGCATACACCGTTCTACGTGAATGCCTTAAGGCATCCACGAACCCCAGCTTTACTTGGCGGTACGCCAAATCTAAGTGGGGGAGGGACCCGCTCAAATTTTGAGCGAGTCAACGCGCAAGTTGCGACTGCAACTTGTGAACAAAACGATGGCCCTTCTACTGAAAATACAGTAGAAGCGGAATCAGCTTCAATTGAAACTGAAGCCGCATACGATGAATATGTGTCTGCAGCAATGGCTGCAGACAATGAGGACAATGCACGTACTGCTGATAAAGCAGTAGATGAATTTGTATTACAGCGCCAAGCTGTAATACGCTATGTAAAAGATGTACTTGCCTCTGCATTTGATAAGCAGAAGAAAAATGCAGACAAACAAGGAAGGAAGAGCAAAACTCCTTTCTTAAAGGTGAATTAGTATTATTAAGTACTACCAATTTGCCTACACATACAATAAGCAACTTCCCTACACGGAAGTTGCTTCCTAAGTACATTGGTCCTTTCAAGGTCCAAGAGATTCGGTGGAATGCCTATACCTTAGACATTCCCACAGCAATGCGGCTTCACCCAACATTCTATGTTGGGCGGCTCAAGCCGTATCACTCGTCTTCGTCTTACGACGAGACGCAGAAACACGGAAGATGCCGTGCTTCTCCAAGTCTCCCAAGAGAAACTTGTAATCGGCCTCCGTCGTTGGTAAGTAGAGCGCAGAGTCGTTACCTCCGCCTTAGACTGCTCAAGATCAGCCGTGCGCCGATCGAGCTCTCCCTTATAGCGGGAACGCTCAATGTACAGAAGATCATTATTCTACTGGAGGGCAGTGTGCTCCCCGAGGATGTCGCGGACATCCTCGCGAAGAGACCGACACACAGTGAGACATATCGCTGCTTAAGGAGGAATAACCCTCCTCGAGCTTGCGGAGCGAAGAACCATGCTCCGCAACAACAACGGCGAGGGAATTCTCAACCTCCGCCGCCCCTGATTGATAATCAGGGGAATAAGCGATATATCCTCGAGCGCTTGATCTCGAAGCGCTCGGTGCCTTTGAAGAAGGGGCAGCGTACCGAGTACTTGGTACGCTGGCTGGGATATCCCAAAGAGTTCGACTCTTGGGAGCCGATTGAGGTTCTGAGGGCTGACGCCCCAGACCTTTTGACTGAGTTTGAGAAGAAGTCTCAAACTCATAATACGAAGTAGCATCAACAGTAGGTGTTGATGCATTCAGGGTATCAATTAAGCCCTGAATTTTGGCGGGTACGGAAAAGCCACCGTACCGCCGCAACCCCTCCTCTGACAGACGAAGAGGGCCCTGCGTAAACCGCGGGCAAAGGAGGTGAGAAGGGACACCACACTTTAACCCTTCTTTGATGCAAGCAAAATGGATGTATTCCATTTTGCCTGCTCGTGTGTGCTTTAAAAAGCGCTCGCGCATAACGTAAACTTTATTCACGTAATCATCTGGGCTTTTGTTGTAGTTGTCAACATAATCATTCCATCTCTGAGTCAGGGCGTCTTTATCGTCCCTGTTCTTCCTTGACCCTTTCCGGCTCGAATAATATCGAACCTGGAAAAAGAGGTCAATAAAGTACAGACGTCTATCGTCTGTACTTCGATCGAATCGACGTGACTGGATGTCTTCGCAGTCATCCAGCACGTTGATATCGAACAACGCATACTAACAGTCCCGTTTACGGTGACCGCCAATGTTGGGGGCAATAGCCCAGCCAGGGGTCCAAAACCCCACTCTGTACGGAACATGTGGTTCCGTACGATGATACGCTTTAGAAGCGGCAGCCGCCGCTTCTGTTCGAGCCCTTTTAGCAGGCGGAGCACCGCCTGCTTCAACACCACGCGCCGGGGTTAAATCACTCCGACGTGGAGAAGTACTTGGACCAGGTGGGGCTCTGCGTTCCCGCAACCACCTGTGATAATCATTGTCGCTGTCAGCTATGACAGCGACACCAGAGTCGTCATCGCTGTTAAGCAATGAGCACCTAGCGAGTTTCGTCTCGCTAGATCCTTTAGTGGGGACATATGTATCCCCATCACTTTGTTCGGAGTCAGAACTCCCGAACATGGCCCTCTTGGCAACACGCCATTCGGAAGTTGCCATTGTAGGGGATTTTGCATTAGCAACATCTCCCTGTTTCTTGTCAGATGCCGCCTTAGCAGCATCTGTGGTCGAAGACGGTATGTCTTCCGACCTTTGCGTAGTTAACGCTGCTAATGCAGCGTCACCGTTGTCACTCAACACCTCAGCACCTAGTGCTGAGGCGGAGGAAGAAGCTCCTTCATTGTTTTCAGCAGCGCTCTTTAGAGCGCCGCTGTAGCCGGTGCGTATACGCACGGTGCGGCTAGAGCACATAGGAAGGCTTTCCTTAAAGCGGCGTTCGCCGCTACTTAGCCGATACGCCCTTATTAGGGGCTTAGTAGGAGAGAGCTCTCCTACTCGGGGCCAAGATTCCCGGGTTAGTTTACTCTAGCCTGTACTAGTGCCTTAACGGCAAGGCTCCCTTACAAAGGGTGTGGCTAAGGGGAGGTCTCCCCTTTCGCTACGACACTCACTACACGCACGACCGGTAGAGGTCGTGCGTCTGTACTACGGAGTGGAAAGTAAGCTGAATATATTTAATATGTAATTATTTAAACTAATATAAACTATATGTAACACTAAGTAGAATATTACTAATTCGTACCTAGCTAAAATGTAGTGTACACACCTGTGTACAGACACGTGGATGGCTGACACACCACCACACCAAGGACCCATGCCCTGATTGGTTAAAATATCCAAAGGTTCGAAACCTTTCAACCCGGCCAATACTGGCCTCAACCGTGGTGTACTCATGTACACCAACACTCAGTGTTACCCGAATGTAACCACGTTGCATCCTCCCCCATCAAGACTATTGCTTACGCAATAAACAAAATTTTGTTGGAGAACTCCAACGCCAGTACCTCCGGCTGTCCATTGTACACCCTCAGCGGTGCTATGGACGCAAACTATTCCGACGGCTCGGAAGTGGACGCCCTTGGGGAGCTCTCCCCAACGGCTGGCCATGTTGATAGCGCCGAACGGCGCTATCAGTCATCCAACCCATTCCTCACACGTGGGGAGAACGCACTAACTCGTGCTCTACCGTTACCCGCTAGGGGGATACCTCCAGGTTGCCACAGGCAACCACCACCAATGAACCGTCCTTGGTTCAAGAGGCCCGACGTGCCGGACGGGCACGGAAGGGACCTCGCGACCCTCAAAAGAGGTCTTAGAACGCGGTCAAGAGGGGCTTAGCCTCTTATACCCCTGGACCAGCGGCTGTACTCTCGCGTGAAATTGCGCATCGGAACCAACTCCGGGCCCGACTACTAACGCCCAAACATTATTCCGTTAAGGCCTACCGGACGCGCCTCCGGAAACAGGCGCGCGGTGCCCTCGTGGATGTTCTCCGCGAGATTCCCCTTGTTCTCCTGAGGGACGAAAGCGTCGAAGACGCAGAACAGGCGTTCCGAGCCTGGGCGGAAAGGGAGAAACACCTCCCCAGTTTCGATGCGCTGTACAACAGCTATTACGAACACGACGTTCGGGTAGAGAGAGCGCCACGCTTGGCCTATGCTCAGGCCAAAGCGCAAGGGCAGTTGCCTGCCTCCTATTATACGCGCTCTGCTCTCGATGTGGTTCCGGAGAGCAATGCAAGCACAGCATCTGCCTCCGGCGAACTCCCATCTATTGGTAGTGAAGGGGCTTCTTCAGCCCCTTTGGTCGTTGACTCTCAGTGGGATTCTCCCGCTCGAAAGCGTTAACGACGTAACGGCAATCATGCCGCAGGGTAGTCTCGTACTCCCACGAGTTCTGGGAATGTGGATACCCTTTCCACTTCACCAGGTACTGGGTATCACCCCGGGGATGGCGTCGTGCCATCAGGCGTTCCATATGATAATGTGGCGTACCCTCCGTATAGAGCACTGGAGGAGGGGGTCGCGCTCTTGCGGCGTGACTTCTACGAGCGCTGTGATCGGCACAGCCTTCGCATCCAAGATGCTCAGGAGGAACTCCGCAACAAGGGGAGTGCGAATGAACGCATCGAGGAGCGGCTTGCTTCTCTCGAGACTCTCGTTGCGGAGCTTCAGGGTCGTATATCAACCCTGTCGGAGATTTTCCGACCTGTTGCGCCTTTCGGCTATCCGGTTTCTCACCCTCCTCCGAGAGGGGACCCGCCTCCGGGTTCTTGTATGGCTTAAGCATACCCACATAAAAGGTTGGATGCGTACGCATCGCCTTCGGGATGTCTAAGGTGTACGACAAGACCTTTCAGTATAACACCTTAAAGGGCCCCACAAACCTGGGGCGCAGTTTATTGCGCAACACATTTGAAACTGCCTGTGTAGGAAGATTTTTAGCGTTTAATAAAACACTTTCTCCTACTCTGTATACCTTTTTGTTACGCCGTCCCTTTCGGTCAGCTTGCTCCTTCTGCTTGTCTTGGCTTTCCGCCATGGCATCGCAGACGTGTCGTTAGACACTAAGGCGCGTCGATAAAAACTTATCGATGTGCTTTCGCACATATACAGGGCTGACATCGGGGAAACCTCCCCCCTCAAGCCCTGGGCCACGCACACGTGGCGTCAACGGAACCCTCGTATTCACCAATACGTTTACGTAAAACGGGATAAACTCCGTAGATGCATGTACCGAATTGTTGATAGCAAATTCAACCATCGGAAGCATCTCACTCCAACTCTTTGGAGAATCCGGACATAAACTCCGGAGAATATCCTCCACAACACGATTAACGCGTTCCGTCTGACCGTCCGTCTGCGGGTGATCCGCAGTGGACATGAGGAGCTTGGTGCCTAACACCTTAAGCAACGCTCCCCAGAACTGTCCCGTAAAACGGGGATCCCGATCCGACACCACGGAATCGGGTAGACCATGTTGTCGAAAGACACGGTCTAGGAACACTTTTGCTGTTCCTTGTCCATCTATGGACTCTGGCACCGCCGCCAGGTGAGCCATCTTGCTCAAACGGTCTACAAAGACCAATATGCCGGTGTTCCCGTCCTTATCCTTCGGAAAACCGAAGATAAAATCCATGCTAATGGATTCCCAACACTCTGTTGGAACCGATAAGCTCGCCAAAGGCGCAGCTGAACTTGCAGAGGGCTTAACCCTCTGACACGTCTCACAGGTGCGTATATACGCACCGACCCACTTATACATATTGGGCCACCAATACAAAGCGCTTAAAGCGCTGTAGGTCTTATCCCGACCTAAACGACCCCCGGTAGGGGCGTCATGTGCCTCAAAGAGGACTTTATACTTCAGTTCCTCATCATGAGGAACAACCACCTGCGGAGTGTCCTCCGCGCTCGTGCTATAATATAGCAAACCGTCACAGTACCTGTAACGGTGTAAACGAGCTCTAGCTCGACTTGACAGGGTTGGCTCAGACGAGCCAAGACCCTTTTCACCTAACGCGCTGATAAGCGCCGTACATTGTGGGTCTTTCTCATACGCCTGGCGTATGAGATCTACCACAGACGTGGTGACGAATGTCGCGTGAGCGAGCTCGTAATCGGGACGACGCGATAACGCGTCCGCAATCACGTTCTGCTTGACAGGTTTATACTTAACCTCAAAGTTGTACTCCGCAAAGAAGGAGAGCCAACGGGCCATCCGTTGCGAGAGATGAGGCGACTTTGTTGCTGTCCGTAAGGAAGCGTGGTCAGTATAAACCACGAACGGCTTTGAGCCGAGTAGGTGAACCCTAAATTTGACAAGAGCATACTTCATTGCAAGTAGCTCCTTGTCATGAACGGGATAATTCCGTTCTGCAGCTTTAAGCTGCCTCGACTCAAACGCAATTACGCGTTCTCTTCCTGCATCGTCTGCTTGTAACAAATCACATCCGATTGCGAAATCGGATTCATCGCAGACGACACTAAATGGTTTCCCAGGGTCTGGGAGAGCAAGAACGGGAGCTTTTAACAAGCTCCCCTTAACCGCTTCAAAAGCGTTTTGGTGTTCGGTTTTCCAACACCAATCAACATCCTTCTTAAGAAGGTCGGTCAATGGATTCGCCATTTCAGCGTAGTTCTCGCTGTACTTGTGGAGATAGTTGGCTAATCCAAGCCACTTCTGTAAATCTCTAAGATTTACAGGCGAAGGCCACTACACAATGGCTTCACCTTCTCGGGATCCGCCCGCACTCCATCCTTACCGATGAAGCATCCGAGGAAAGGAATTTCCTCAGCACCAAAGATACACTTGGATGCGTTTGCATATAACTTATGCTCTCGCATACATTCGAGCACTGATCGAAGGTGTATCAGATGCGTCTGAACATCAGACGAGTCGCCTTCCGCACGACTATGGACGAATATTTTATCGTCAAAGTACGTCTGAGCGTACTTCCTATGAGGGCGGAAGAGTTGAGTCACCAAGCGATTGATAGTCGCTGGTGCATTCGAAAGCCCTTGTGGCATAACAAGCCACTCCCACAGCATGCCACTAGGCGTGCTAACCGCTGTCAGCGGAATATCGGACGCTCGCATGAGCAGCTGATAATACCCGTCCACCAGATCTAAGGCACTGTACACCGTACAGCCCGCCATATTGGTCTGGAGAATATCCTTCCGAGGATTCGGAGTCTGCATGGGTACAGTAGCTGCATTCAGCTTGTTATACGCATGCACAATGCGCCACTTTCCGTTCGGTTTACGAACACAAAAAGTGGGAGATGAGTGGGAGACTTACTCTCCCGTACCATCCCTGCCTCTTCTTTCCCCTTGAAGAATGCGTCGATGACGTCGCATTGTTCCTTGGGGAGAGGCCACTGCCTAGTGAGGCAGTATTTGGTTCCAGGAACCAAATCAATTTCATGTCGGACTCCCCGATTCTGTGGTAACCCCATCGGCGGGTTGTCACTAATGACATCTCCAAATTCCTTTAATAAGGAATGGTAAGGGTCCTCAGGATCCGCGAGGATCTTGAGGCCGCTTCGGGCATTTAATGCCTGTTTGGTTTTCACCAAAACTGACTCGTCCATCGATGATGAGGAGTTCAACTCCTCTTCTGGACGCAACACGACGACCTCGTCGATTTCATCTGCTTTCAAAGCAGTCTCAAACTAGTTGAAGGACATCTCCTCCAACGACAAAAATTCGCCTACCCCAGGCAACCGTTCCAGGCTTACGCCTTCTGTGAAAACACCTGTCACACTATTCAGCATCATGTAGGACTCCTGACTACTGGCCTCGGGACTCATCATGAGGCCCAGATGGGGGGAGTCAATAGCCCCATCTACTGGAAGCGCCACGGGCCTATCCACAGAGGTCTCTACCTCTACCACCGGTGACTCGCCGGTCTCACCTATACCGGCGTAATCGGAATCATTTCCGACGTGCGAAGGAGACGAACTTCGGGTCTCTTAGCTTGGAAGCGCCTCGCGCTTAACCACAGGGGTATCCACCCCTACCACTGGAGTCGCACCTTGTTCGCCGGACACAGCGTGGTAGGAATCAATTCC